>QJPP01005960.1:0-37182 GCA_003996215.1 Jaltomata sinuosa | reverse complement strand
GGTGCGTTGTTTCTTACTTTCACCTGTGTCTTTGGTGTGTATATTCTGCTTACTAGCCTCATCTGTGGTTCTGTGATTTCCCTCTGTCTAGTTCCTGTGTACCTTTCGTTGATTTCTGTGACTACTTGCTTCTATTCTGTCTATTACTGCGCTTTTATCTTATATGTGCCCAGTCGGCCTATGATACCTACTGGTTACCTTATGCTTCGCATTTGGTGCTCACCCCTACCCCCTGCATCTTTGGGTGCAGATCCTGGTGTGGGCCATCGCCGGTAGATCGTTGAGATTCGTGCTTGGAGATCTAGTGAAGACTACTTCAGACTGAAGGTGGGCTCTTGGCGATCGGAGCTTAGCTTTAGTTTATCTTTTGCGTCATGTACTCTATTTCCATTCAGAGACATCTGTATATATAGTTTTGGTTACTTGTACTCCATGTATGTAGTTTGGCTCTGTACTATGATACCAGGTCTTGGGGGTTGGTTTAGTTTTCCGCATTTGTATATATTTACATTCATATTATCTATTTTATTCGTTTTATTCTCATGTTTGTTAGATAGTAGCCCATTACTAGCTGTTCTGGGCTACAGGGACTGGTTCACCTACCGGGGGGTGTAGGTGCCATCATGACTGAGAAATCGGGTCGTGACAGGGGTGTTATGTTATATGGTGAGTTTGGTCTTGGGGCAGACCGGGTTGTATGTTTGGCACTTAGGTGTTTTCTAGAGGGGATCCAGAGTGGGTCTGGGATATGTAATGGGGTATAATTATTGTTTATTGTGGATTATTGATCATAGTTGTGAAAGTGGATTACATGTGGGGACAAGCTAGGGAGAAACTTGTAGTCTAGAAGTACCTGTTGGCTTGTTTACATGTTTTTTGTACTGTTACTTGACTTTTGTACTGTTCATATACTATTTATTTGGAACTGGCTGATGATCCTACCAGTACACAGTAGTTGTGTACTGATACTGCACTTGCATTTCTTTTGTGAGTACAGAAAATCTTCTGGCGATTGACGCACAACCTCACATGTAGGCCTAACACTTCAAGATATCAAGGGTGAGCTATTCGATCAAGCTTCCTTGGTTTCTTTCTTATAGGTTGTAACCCACTTGTTTTGGGCTTAGACTATTGCTTATTTTGAGGTTGCATCCATGTACTCTAGATTTTGGTAGCGTTTTGGTACGATGACTTTCAGATTCTAGGGAGGGATTTTCCGTAGGTTATTTATAAAAGATTTAGACTATTTTAAATTGCTAATTTATTTTTTGCATTCTGGTTTTGAGTTGTTAGAACGGTTAAGTTTGGGGACTTTGATGGTTCGCTCACCCGGGTGTGGTTAGGTGGGTGTCACTCACGGTGGTCTGGGTCATGACAAAGATGGTATCAGAACCCTAGGTTCATTGATCTTATCATACCAAAACAGGTCTTGTAGAGTCTTGTGGAATGGTACGGAGATGTTTGTACTTCTTCGCGGGAGGCAATAGGACTTTAGAAAAAATATCTCTTTTTTCCTTTGTGTTGTAACTTGATTCCAATTGGTATCTGGTGATACAAATTGGTATCTGACTCTTTCACTCTTCTATCTGCAGATGGTTAACACCAGGAACAATAGAGCTAGAGTGGAGGTCCAAGTAGTGGACCCGGCTGTCAGAGGTAGGGGAAGGGGTAGGGGAAGAGGTCGAGGTAGAGCCACACCCACTAAGGGTTGAGCTCAAGCTGCTGCAAGAGCGTGAGAAGCAACCCCTCCCCCACCTCAGGAACAGGTTGTCAAAGATGTGGAAGTTGTTGTGGAGGATGATGGGGCGCAAGTGGAGGCAGCACCGGCTGGAGGTGCAGGCCCTCCCTCTATGATGCTCGAAGAATTTCAGCAGGCTTGGAACTTCTTGAGGGGTATGTTTGGTGCCGGAGCCACCCCCATGGGGGTTTCAAATCAGGCTCTAGGCACTCAGCCAGTAGACCCTACGTCTCCTAGGATGGATGCAGCTTCAGGCACAAGTGATTTCTTCAGGCTAATGCTAGGCCCGGTAATGACAGGAAATGAACATGAGATGCTGACCAAGTTTCTCAAGATGAAACCTCCCACATTTCAGGGTACTGATAGGGAAGATACGTATGAGTTCATCTTGGACTGCTATGAAAGGTTGAAGAAGTTGGGTATCATGTGATAGCATAGGGTGGAGTTCGTCACATTCTGGCTGCAGGGTGATGCTAAGCAGTGGTGGAGATCTCATGTGGAGTGTTGGTCATCTGTTTTGCCTCTATTTACTTGAGAGGAGTTTCATGCTCTCTTCTTGGAGAAGTACGTACCCCGTACTTTGAGGGATCAGAAAAAAGGATGAGTTCTTGGCTTTGGAACAGGGAAACATGTCAGTCTCTGCTTATGAGGAAAAATTCCATGCTTTGTCTCATTTTGCTACTCAGTTGTTGGGTTCAGAAGAGGAGAGGGTTCGATTGTTTATGAAGGGTCTAAATACTAAAATGTAGGTGTTGTCCGTGTACATGAATTCATTAGGGAAGGGCTTCAATGAAGTGGCAGATTATGTAAAGAAACTTGAGGTAGTCAAGCAAATGGGGAAGGCTAGAGTGTTAGCCAAGAAGCCCTAGAATGAGGGGAATTATGATGGCTCATACTCTAGGGGCCAGAATCAGCCAGTATACTCAGCCCATCCTATTTAATCATCTCTGGCAGCTACTACAGGTGGTCGTCTGGGAGATAATCATTAGTTTTCAGCTCTTAGAGGCCAGGGAGCTTCCTACACATCTGCCAACAGACCTACACTTGATCATGGTTGTTTCCATTGTGGTGATCTGGGCCACTTTAAAAGGGAGTTCCCTTACAGGCAGACTGGTAATCAGGTTCAGCAGCAGTCTAAGGCTGTGGTCCCGGTAGGTAGAGGTGGTTATGCTAGATGTCATCCTCAGGGTGGGCGAGGTAACTTTCAGAGAGGCCGTAGAGATAGAGGAAATAGTAGCGCGGGCATGGGTGTGGCGCATCCAGCCAATGAAGTAGCTTGAATTGATGAATGAGCTCAGTGTTATGCATTTCCAAGGAGGACCGAGGCTGAGGCTTCAGATGCGGTGATCACAGGTACCGTTCTTGTCTGTAATAGAATGGTTTCGGTACTATTGACCCAGGTTCTACATATTCTTATGTGTCTGTGAGTTTTGCTTTGGGTCTGGACTTGATATGTGATATTCTTGATTTCCCTATTCGTGTTTCTACCCCGGTTGGAGAGTCCATGATTGTGACTCATGTTTATCGTAATTATTCTATTATATTTGTGGGGTTGCATACGTGAATAGACTTGGTAATTCTGGATATGGTAGACTTCAATATCATTTTGGGCATGACCTGGTTATCCCCTTATCATGTTGTGTTGAATTGTAACACCAAGTATGTGGCTCTAGAAATTGCAGGTAAGGATAGGCTAGAGTGGGAAGGAGTGAACAAGGCCAAGTCGATCAAGGTGATATCATTTGTTTGGGCAAGAAAGCTAGTGGGGAGGGGTGTCTAGCCGGCTTGGCTCAATTTCCGAGATGATAGTATGGAGTCCCTATCTATTGAGTCAGTTCCAGTTGTTTCAGAGTTTCAATAAGTGTTTCCATCGGATTTGCCTGGTATGCCTCCGACAGGGATATCAATTTCTGTATTGACTTGGAGCCGGGCACTCGCCCAATTTCCATCCCTCCTTATCATATGGCTCCGACAGAGTGAAGGGAGCTTAAGTCTCAGCTTTAGGAACTCTTAGATAAGGTATTTATACGTCCCAGTGCTTCGCCTTGGGGTGATCTGGTCGTGTCATGAAAAAGAAGGATGGTAGTATGCAGATGTGCATAGCTTACAGGCAACTGAACAGGTTCACCATCCAGAATAAGTACCCTTTACCCCGTATTGATGATCTTTTGACTAGTTACAGGGTGCATCTGTATTTTCAAAAATTGACTTGAGGTTGGGATATCATAAGTTAAAGATTAGGCCTGCGGACATTCCTAAGACTGCTTTTTGGACTCGGTATGGACATTACGAGTTCTTAGTGATGTCATTTGGGTTGACCAATGCACCGGAAGCATTCATGAGTTTTATAAATGGGGTGTTTAAATCTTACTTGGATTCGTTCGTCATCATTTTTATTGATGATATTTTGATCTATTCCAAGAGTAGGGAGGAACATGCTGAACATCTCCGTATAGTATTGGACATTTTGAGTCATCAAAGGCTTTACGTGAAGTTCTCCAAGTGTGAGTTATAGTTGGCTTCTATAGCATTCTTAGGGCATGTAGTGTCAGAAAAGTGGGTGATGGTAGATCCCCAGTAGATTGATGCAGTCAAGAGTTGGGTCCGTCCTAGCTCGGTGACTGAGGTAAGAAGTTTTGTGGGACTTGAAGGCTACTATCATAGGTTCATCAAGGATTTTGCATCTATTGCTACCCACTTGAAAAGGCTAACTCATAAGGAGGTACCGTTTGTGTGGTCCGACAAGTGTGAGGAGAGCTTCCAAAAGCTCAAGACTTTTCTGAGCACGGCTCGTAGCCTGAGTATGTTTTTACTCAGAAAGATTTGAATCTAAGGCAGAGAAGGTGGATGGAGCTGTTAAAGGACTATGATGTGACCATTCAGTACCATCCAGGTAAGGCTAATGTGGTGGCAGATGCATTGAGCCGGAAGACAGTTAGCATGGGCAGTCTGGCTTGTTTGGGAGTGTCCAAATGACCATTGGCAAGGGAGATTCAAGCCTTAGAATCTAAATTCATGCACTTGGGTATCTCAGAACAGGGTGGTGTATTGGCCAGTGTTGAGGTCAAATCCACATTCATGGAAGAGATACAGCCTAAGCAGTTTCAGGATTCGCAGTTGAGCAAACTACGAAGCAAGGTAGTGTCCAGAGAGTTTGGGGATGCCACGTTAGACGCTGGTGGGGTTTTAAGTTTCAAAGGAAGGATTTGTGTTCCTCGAGTTGATGACATGATTCAGAAGGTATTGGCAGAGGCTCATGGTTCGCGGTATTCGATTCATCCGGGTGTAACCAAGATGTACAAAAATTTGAGGTAACTTTATTGGTGGCCTGGGATAAAAAGGGACATAGCGGATTTTGTGTCCAACTGTCATAATTTCCAGCAGGTAAAGTATGAACACCAAAGGCCTGCAGGACTACTTCAAAGAATGCTCATTCCAGAGTGGAAGTGGGAACGGATAGCCATTAATTTTGTGGTGGGTCTTCCCAAGACTTTGGGAAAGTATGACTATATTTAGGTTATTGTTGACAGGCTGACCAAGTCAGCTCACTTCATTCCGGTCAGGGTAGATTACAATTTGCCATAATTGGCTAAGATCTACGTGAAAGAGGTTGTGAGATTGCATGGGGTGCCACTGTCCATTATTTCAGACAGGGGTACGCAGTTTACCTCCAAGTTTTAGGGTAAGCTGCATGAGGAGTTAGGCACTCAACTCACCTTTAGTACAGTCTTCCATCCTCAGACTGATTGTCAGCCGGAGAGGACGATTCAGGTATTGGAGGACATGCTGAGAGCATGTTTGATTGACTTCGGGGATCATTGGGACTAGTTTTTACCATTGTGTGAGTTCTCATACAATAATAGCTACCACTCCAGTATCGATACGGAGCCATTTGAGGCTTTGTATGGGAGGAGTTGTAGGTCACTTATAGGGTGGTTTGACAAAGGCGGGCGTGGACTTGGTAAGGGAAGCACAAAAAAAGGTAAGAGGCATTCAAACCAAGTTGCTAGCTGCCCAAAGCAGGCAGAAGGAATATGCGGATCGCAAGGTAAGAGACATAGAATTTCAAATTGGTGAGCAGGTATTATTGAAAGTGTCACCAATGAAGGGAGTTATGTGTTTCGATAAGAATGGCAAGCTCAGCCCTCGGTTCATCAGACCGTTTGAAGTTCTTGAGATCATAGGGCCAGTGGCTTACAGATTAGCACTGTCGCCTAGCTTGTTCGGTGTCCATCTGGTATTCCATGTATCCATGCTGAATCAATACCATGGGGATGGGGACTACATCATCAAGTGAGATAAGTTTTGATAAGGATTTTCTCTATGAAGAGGAACCGATTTTAATTCTTGATCGGGATGTCCAGAAATTAAGGACAAAGGTGATCAGTATGGTAAAGGTGTAATGGAAGCATCATCTAGTTGAGTAAGCCACTTGGAAAACTGAGAAGTACATGCGGGACAAGTACCCTCACCTGTTTGAGGATACAGGTACTACTCTTTTTGCTCTTTACTTTCATATTTTTGGGTTTGATCATTCAAGGATGAATGATAGGTAAATTGGTATCTGTTGTAACGATCGGGTCCCTCATTATGGGTGAACCATTTGTGCCAATTCTTAGAGTTAGAAAACTCCGGGTTTGGGAGTTTGAAATTCTGGGCTAGGCTAGTCTCGACCGGTTTTGGAGCGAGGTATGGTCTAGCGCAATTTGGGTAAGTATTGGGTTAAATGTCTTTACTTGATCTAGTTGTCCATTTATCTAAGACATAGAGGAGTCCGGGGGACTTTTTGGAATCGAATTTGGGTAAGTAAAACTCCTGGAATCGAGGTTGATGTGAAGGGGTTGTTCCGGGACATCAGGAAAATAAGTGTGTTGTAAAATGGACCAATTTTAGGGACTTTATGACTTTATGTCCCGTGTAAACCACCTAAGTGGTTGACACTCTGCCATAGCAACCTCCGTTATAGCAGAGGAAATACCGCTACAACGGAAGTCAACGTCGGTCAGCCTCCACCGTAGCGGACGACTCCACTATGGTGGTACCGCTATAGCCGAGTGGACCACTATAGCGGAGCGCGATAGGATTTAATGCAAAAACTTCCCCAAAATAGTTCAATTTTTCTTCAAGATGTTTTGGGAGAAGAAGGGGGAAATTTTGGGTGATTTCCATCCATTTTTCACCATTGTTCATCCTAAAGGTAATGAGTTTACTCTCCAAACTTTGTAATATCTTTCCTACGCTATAGAATTGCTAGGGGTGGACTTGGGAAAAGGTTTGAGATAACCTAGGATTGTAGAATTCGGGGAAAATGGGGAATTCTAGGGTGCTAGAGTTCTTGGGTATTGTTTATAGTTAATGGGTAATGATCACCAAGCTTAAATTCTCTGAATGTATTGGTATAAATGATAATCTTAGGTGAATTAATGGCGGGAAAGCCTGGAAAGGGTTGGATGATCATAGTTTGGCCTGGAGATTATGATTTTGCATAATCTGGGTAATTAGGCCAGTTAATTAACTATAGTGTTTGTGTGTTTGTTTCTAGACCAAGAACAAGCAAGGGATCCTGAAAAAGGAAAATCTCCAGCACTGTAGAGCTTGATTATTCGAGGTAGGTGATGGTTATTGATTCATGTATGCATTGTATGTTTGAGTACATTGGTCTAAGTATTGTATGTGTTGTATGTTTAGGGAATGATTAGGAATGTCTAAGAGTCCTGTTTTCAGTCTTGTGAAATGAACTAGGTGTTATTGCTTGTTGGTTTACAATTGTTGATTATTTATTGTTTGTGACTGTGGATTTATGTGAAATTCGATTGGCTCGGGTACCACGCCTGGTATGGGTATACTAATGGTTGGCTTGGGTACCACGTATGGTATGGGATATACTAATAGTTGGCTTGGGTACCACGCCTAGTACGAGTTTACTTATTGTATTGTGCATTTGATTTGGTTCCATGAGTTGACCGGGCTGTGTTTATAAATTGTGATATTGCATTTTGGTCCTTGAGAGGCCGGGTTGCTATATTAATCTGTGCGTTTGGTCTTGGTGTAGACCAGGGTGTTATGTTACATGGTGAGTTTGGTCTTGGGGCAGATCGGGTTGTATGTTTGACACTTACGTGTTGTCTAGAGGGGATCCAGGGTGGGTTCGGGATATGTAATGGGGTATAATTTTTGTTTATTATGGATTGTTGATCATAGTTGTGAAAGTGGATTACATGTGGGGATAAGCTAGGGAGACACTTGTAGTCTAGAAGTACATGTTGTCTTGTTTACATGTTTCCTGTATTGTAACTTGACTTTTGTACTGTTCATATACTATTTATTTGGAACTGGCTGATGATCCTACCAGTACACGGTGGTTTTGTACTGATACTGCACTTCCATTTCTTTTGTGAGTACAGGAAATCTTTCGACAGTTGACGCACGACCTCACCTGTAGGCCTAACAATTTAAGATATCAAGGGTGAGCTGTTCGATCGAGCTGCCTTGGTTTCTTTCTTATTGGTTGTAGCCCACTTGTTTCGGGCTTAGACTATTGCTTATTTTAGGGTTGCATCCCCGTACTCTAGATTTTGGTAGCATTTTGGTACGATGACTTTCAGATTCTAGGGAGAGATTTTCCGCAGGTTATTTATAAAAAATTTAGACTGTTTTGAATTGCTAGTTTATTTCTTGCATTCTGGTTTTGAACTGTTAGAACGGTTAAGTTTGGGGACGTTGATAGTTCGTCCACTTATTCTACCCTTATTCGAGGTTTGTAGCATTTTCAAATATGATAGTTCGCCCACTTATTCTACCCTTAAGTTTGGGGACGTTGATAGTTCGCCCACTTATTCTACCCTTGATGGTTGGGTGGGTTCCACTCACGGCTGTCTGGGTCATGACATCATTCAAATATGTCCAAAGAACAATCACGAGCCATATAACTTAACCACATAAATGCACTAAAACAAGTCTCAATTCCAATTTAAATCGTAACCTACCTCAATTATTGAATTACCAACCACGAGCTACTTAGCAATAGCCTTGCCCTTCCTTAATGCTTCAGAGCGTTCAAAGTCTATAAACAACCATACAAGAGTAATTAATCATTTACTCTTCATTTCAGGACTTGGGAATATAATCCACTCATTTTACCCTTATTCGAGGTTTGTAGCATTTTCCAAGAGTTATTTAATCATCAACTAATTCCACAATATTCATATGATCAACATTCAAGAGGTTTCTAATCTATTTTCCCTCTTTAAGCCATTTTTGTGCTAAAGATTATATCTTTATGGACCAAAGATTTCCCATTAGTTCTAATCATGTTTAGAACTATCAATTTCGTGATAGGAATCATAAAAGAACATCCTAGGAGCAATTCTAGTGGAAATTACACCTTTTCATAGGATTTTCCTCACTTTTCATACTTTCAAAGCTCTAAACCCATAATTTCACCATTAATCTTCAATCCAATAATCTTATAAGGATTAACGATTGATAAAAAAAGAGGTTTACAGAGTGACTTACCTCGAATGAATGAAAATGCCCTAATTCTTGGGAAAATTGCCTCTCAGAGCTCTAGAATTTGTAACACCCCAGAACTTCCAGACGTATATCCAACTCAAAAAAACCAAAAAATAAAATTTTCCAAGTTCCATACGGAACCATGGATGGTTTCCATGAACCATGGAATATACATGAGTCATGTAATGCCTCTGTGGAACTCAGACAGAGACCAGTAAAGTTGGGGTCAAGACCACGAGTGGAAACCATGAATCGTAGAATGATCCACGAGTCAAAACTATGAACAATAGAATAATCCATGAGTCATGGATTCCACTCGTGAAACTCAGACCTGAGGCCCAACTGTCCCTATAAAACCACGACCAGTTTCCACAAATCGTGAAATGATCCACGAGTCGTGGAATGGTCTCATGGAACTCAGACCTCAGGGTCATCCCCTCAGGAACCACGACAAGGCAGCATGAACCATATATGGTTCCATGAGTCATGAACCCAAGTCATGGAACTCAGACCTATAGCATGAAAAAAGGCCCAAGAACCACGACAGGATCCTACGAGTCATGGAAGCATCCACGGACCATAGAACCTATCCATGGAACCTGAGTTGTGAATTTTTCAGCAGTTTTCTGTTATTTTCTTTGGGGTATTCCAAACTTTTATTACCTTTTTTAAAGGCTAAGCTATGTAATTTTACTAAGCCTAAGGCAAATTTTAAGCCTAAAACTACCCAAATCCCCTCATTCCCTAGACTTAATCGATCCTCAGCAAAATAGGAGAAAAAGAAACGCTCTTTCTCTCAAGAACAAGCAAAAGGGTTTTCTCAAGTTCAGGCTTCAATTCCAGGATTTCCTCCATAGATTCTCTTCTATATATATGGGATTTCATCCGTGGGTTCCTTTCACCCATTGAGTCCCTAGAATACATTTTAGTTCTTCAGTTTTTAATTTCATCTTCAGGCCTAGGGTTTCAGAAACTCATGAATAGATTGTAATTCAGTTTCCATGGTGACGTATAAATCTTGATACATGTTTTCTTAAAAGTTTAGTATTGACATGCCCTCATAATTTGCAGAACCCGTAGCATGATATAAATTTAGTATCTTGAGTTATAATTCATGAATTTCATCTTTATTTCAGAATCCCATGAATTGAATGCTTTCAGTTTTTAGTATTATTATTATGCATTCTCAGAATTGTCAATATTTGAGCTATCCAGTATATCAGTTTGCATTTATTGCTTGTATAATCAGTTGGGAGTAGGCCTAGCACCGAGCGGATGAAGGGATGAAGGCTTACCCATCAATTTAGGATGAGACCTTTAGTATCAATCCTTAAGTCCCAAAAATACGGCACCACTATAGGTTCTAAAGGGGTCACCCATCAGATTAGGCTTGACACCCTAGTCCCTTGTTGGACATCATATTAGTGGATCCATACCAAAATAATTTTGTACCCTTGGCAAGGTATGAAAACCCTCCCAGCCAAGGTTACAGGTTGGCCCCACATTTAGCTCAGCTTTGGGTATGTCGGTTAATAGTAGCTCCCATAGTCCAAACTCAGTATGTGCATTGACCATTTATTCATTATTTAGTTATTTCAGTTTAGCTCAATACTTTACAGTTCATGATTAATATGTGGTCATTGCATCAGCTTATCCTTCAGTTTTATGCTCATCATATTATTCATGTTCAGTACTTATACATACAGCCTTGCATATATCCTGCATGCTCAGTACATTCCAAGTACTGACGCATACTTTTGTGCTACATCTTTTCATAATGTAGGTTCAGGTTCTCAGTACCCAGACTGTGTTTAGTGCGATCCTCCAGTCCTTACTCAGCATCTCAGTGGTGATCCTCATAGTTCGAGGGAGATAGTCATGCTTACTTGTTTAGTCTTTACTTTGAGTTTTCAGACTTTTGGAGTTAGTTGGGCGCTTGTTCCAGCAACTCACTTCAAATAAAGGCTTCAGACATAGTACTAATTTCAGCTTTTACAGTTAGCATATGTTCAGATTATTAATGGATTATCTTCCAACTTATTTACTTAAACCAGTTTAGTTTCGCATAGTCAGTATTTTCATCATAAATGTTTAGGCATGCTAGACCATGGTATAGCTTGGAGTAACTTGTGACACTAAGAACCATGTTGCATCTAGGGGGTATCCTCGGGGTATGATTTTCACACCCCGAGGTTACCCCCTAGACGTTACACAGAACTCGGGACCACAAGTGGTTCCAAGTTAACCCTTAATAATAGCATAACTTAAACAAGGCACACTAAATCATAGCGGAAGCAAAATTAATATAAGTAGGCAAACCAACACTATATAAAATAAGGGTCTAGGAATATCAAATCCAAATGCGGAATACAAACATCTAGACATGTCCAAAACGCCTCTACATAGACATAATGAGTAGTTAGGACAAGACCTTAGCTAACTCGAAGTACTAAAGAAACATAACATAAGATAAGTAGAATCATAACCAGTCCTCTATAGATGAGGACTCACCAAACAATGTTAGGCAACCTGAGATCTCTAGCCACGAGCCTGGGAACGAGAACCTAAATCTGCATCATGATAGGATGCAGCACGAGAATATGCATCAGTACTACAGGATGTACTGAGTATGTGAGATATGCATAATAGTAATAAAACATGCTTAAAACTTGAGTTCATACACAATAGGATAAAAACATGGTAAATACTGTAATTGAAGTAATAAGAAGTAAAGTAATAAGTAAGGCTTCAAAGTAGAATATCATATAACTTAAATATTGAAATCATTCATATGGGATTTTCTATTAACTTATATAAATCATGTTGAGCACCATGGAGTCTGGTGTCATACACCCACACCAAAAAAGGTTGTCCTAATTAGCCAAAGTTAGAACTATGTTCATAAGGATCCTGTCATAAGCCACAGAGGGAAACCTACGGTGGTAATGTGGTTTTGAACTTGGGTTATTTAGAACCCTCATTGCTCAGTGCTAAATACTACTCCTAAAACATGTATATAATGCTCACATACATATGACATACCCACTCAGGCTAGGGTGAGCTTTGACAAAAATCTAGTGTTATGTGCTTGAGTAACAATCCTTGAATCATGGTTTGGAGTTTGATAGTGTAGTTTCTATTTATGGATAGTTGACTATTGCAGGGTCCGGTTTCTACACTAGATATGTAATTATCTAGACAATTCTAAAATGACCTCATTTAGGAGTTAAAAGAGTGGGTAATTACCAAAATAACCCAGGGATTTAATTTAGGAAAAATAACTTAAAACTATGGCTTCTGGTTTCACGAGTCATAGACTGAACCACGACTCGTGGTTCCTTCTCGTGGTTCCTAGACTAAATGATCAGCTGCAGAGCTTGGTTCCACGAACTAACAGTATGCTCTGTAGAACAATCTATGGCCCTTAGAATCCACTCATGGTTCCTGGGGAAAACTGACTGCCCTCAGTCTGAATTCCATGAGTTGATTCCATAAGTCGTAGAACCATCCACGAACCATGAAACTCCCTCGTGGTTCTCATACCTGAGGATGGTCTGCAATACTGGTTTCACGAGTCCATTCCATGGCTCGTGGTTTGGGCTCTTAGTTTCTAGAAGTTTAGAATTTTGCAGAGTTTCCAAGTTTGAAAAGTGGTTTGAATTTTGGGGTGTTACAATATCTCCCCCTTGGGATCATTCGTCCTCGAATGAAGACTAAGGAAAACTGGAGGGAAAATAGCCAAACCAACCAACAAAACATGAAAACTGAAGAATAAGCATGGAGACTGAGCTTTAACTTTAAACATGGCTGAAATGCTTACATGAAACATGCATGCATGCTAGGATCATGAGAGAAGCTGATGGAATAGGATCAGAGGGACATACTAAGGAGAAAACTATTACCTTAAGCTGAAACTGGATCCGAAGGAAAGAGATGAGGGTACTTGGCCTTCATGGCTGCTTCTGCTTCCCAAGTAGCTCCCTCAACTAGCTGGTTCCTCCAAAGGACTTTCACCAAAGTGACTTCTTTGTTCCTCAACCTCCGAATCTGATGATCTAGAATCTCAATGAGAACATCTTCATAAGTGAGGTTATCCTTCACACTCACATCCACTAAAGGCATAATCAAGGTCGAATCGCCAACACACTTCTTCAACAAGGAAACATGGAACATCAGATGAACCGCTTCTAGCTCGTCTAGAAACTCTAACTCATAAGCTACATTACCAACTCTCCTCTGAATCCTGTAAGGACCTATATAGTGGGGACTAAGTTTTCCTTTCTTACCAAAACTCATCACACCCTTTATGGGTGACACATTCATAAATACTCAATCATCAACCTTAAACTCCAATTCCCTTCTTCTCACATTTGCATATGATTTATGTCGACTCTGAACGGTCTTCAACTTCTCCCTAATAATTTGAACTTTCTCCATAGTCTCATGAACCAAATCTAGACTAATCAAAACTACTTCACCTACCTCAAATCAACCAATAGGAGATCTATACCTCTGCCCATAAAGTGCCTCATAAGGAGCCATCTGGATGCTAGAATGAAAGTTGTTGTTGTAGGCGAACTCAATAAGATAAAAGTGATCATCCAAATTACCTTTGAAGTCAATCACACAAGCTCTCAACATGTCCTCTAATGTATGAATAGTACACTTGGCCTGGCCATCCATCTGTGGGTGAAAAGTGTACTAAGTCTCACCTGAGTACCAAGTCCCTTCTGAAACGACCTCCAAAACTGGGATGTGAACTAAGTAACCCTATCTGAATGATAGACAATGGAACCCCATGCAATCTTACTATCTCACAGATGTATAGTCTCACATAATCCTCTGCTAAATCAATAGTCTTAACAGCTAAGAAGTGGTCCGACTTAGTCATCCTATTGACAATCACCCAAATGGAATCATGCTGCCTGCGAGTACGAGGTAAGCCTGTAATATAGTCCATATTAACCTTTTCACATTTCCAAGTAGGAATGTCAATATTCTACATCATACCACCCAATTGCTGATGTTCTACCTTCACTTGTTGAGAGTTTGGACACTTAGCAACAAAATCTGCTATGTCTCTCTTCATGTCATTCCACCAATAGACTTCCCATAGATCATGGTACATCTTGGTGTCACCAGGATGGATAGAATACCCGGAGCTACGAGCCTCTATCAAAATCCACTGTCTCAATCCATCTATATTAGGAACACACAATTGGCCCTGCTATTGAAGCACATCATCTCCCCCTTAGGAGAAAACCTCTACTCTTTGTTGATGGACTGTACCCTTCAACTGATGCAAAATAGGATCAGAGTCTTGCTTCTCCTTCACCTCAACTACCAAAGATGATTCGGACCCATTCTGAACAATAATACCACCATCTGATCCATCTAAAAGGAAAACTCCTAATCGAGCAAGTTTATGGACATCTTTAGCTAATTCTTTCTTTTTATTCTAAACCGAAGACACACTACCCATAGACAGTCTACTAAATGTATCAGCCAACACATTATCCTTACCCGAATAGTAAAGCACACTCATATCATAATCCTTGAGAAGCTCAATCCATCTTTGTTGATAAAGATTCAATTACTTCTGAGTGAACACATACTAAAGGCTCTTATGATAGGTGAATACATCCACATGGACACTATACAAATAGTGTCTCCAATTCTTCAAAGCAAAAACCATTGCCGCTAACTCAAGGTCATGAATATGGTAGTTCTTCTCATGAGTCTTAAGCTGTTATAGAAGTATAAGCAATCACCTTACCACACTGCATCAAAACACAACCCAAACTAACTTTAGAAGTATCATAATACACGACAAAGACATCTAAGCCCTCGGGTAGAGCCAAAACTGGAGATGTGGTCAACCTAGTCTTCAACTCCTGGAAGTTCTTCTCACACTCATTGGACCACTGAAACTTAACTTTCTTCTGAGTCAATTTGGTCAATGGGGCAGATATGGAAGAAAACCCTTCCACAAGTCTCCTATAGTAACTAGCCAAACCCAAAAAGCTCTTAATATTAGACGAGGAAGTGGGTCTGGTCCAGTTCTTTACTGCCTCTATCTTTTGTGAATCAACTCAAATTCCTTCCATAGTAACAACATGAACCAGAAAAGCAACAGACTGCATTTAGAATTCACACTTACTGAACTTAGCAAATAATTGTTGATCCTTGAGAGTTTGCAACACAACTCTCAAATGGTCCACATGCTCCTTCTCACTCAGAGAGTAGATAAGAATGTCATCAATGAAAACAATCATAAACATATCCAAATACTGCTTAAACACATGGTTCATCAAATCCATAAAGGCTACAGGAGCATTCGTTAGTCCAAAAGACATAATTATAAATTCATAATGTTCATACCAAGTTCTGAAGGTTGTGTTTGGAATGTCACACTCTCGAACACAAAGCTGATGATAACTGGATCTGAGGCTAATCTTAGAGAAGTAACTAGCACCATGAAGTTGGTCGAACAAGTCATCAATCCTAGGGATGGGATACTTATTCTTGATTATGACCTTGTTCAACTGACGGTAGTCAATACACATTCAGAGAGAACCATCTTTCTTACGCACGAATAAGACAAGAGCACCACATGGTGAGATGCTGGGCCTAATAAAATCCTTATCAAGAAGGTCTTTCAACTGATCTTTCAGTTCCTTAAGCTTTGCTAGAGACATTCTGTAAGGAGGATTAGAGATAGGCTACATATCTGGGAGAAGGTCCATCCCAAAGTCAATCTCCCGCTAAGGAGGGACTCCAGGAAAATCCTTGGGAAATACTTCAGGAAACTCATTTATAACAGGAACTGACTAGAGAGATATAGTTTCGGACCCCGTGACCATAACCTAAACTATATGATAGACATAACCCTTAGAAATCATCTTCCTAGTCTTGAAGTAAGATATGAAATGACCCTTTGAATATGAAGGACTACCCTGCCACTCTAGGATAAGTTTATTTGGAAACTTGAAATTGAAAACTCGAGTACGACAATCAACCAAGGCATAGCATGCAAGCAACCAATCCATACCAAGAATAACATCAAAATCAGTCATCTCTAACTCTACTAGATCGACTGAAGTTACTCTATGAAGGATTGAGATAGGGCAATCTTGGTAGATTCTTTTGGCTAGGATAAACTCACTAACAGGAGTAGAAACACAAAAGGGTCAGGACTAACTCTGAAATTGCAAGCAACATAAGGAGTCATAAAAGACAAGGAGACTCCAGGGTCTAGTAAAGCATAATTATTGAAAGAGAAGACTTGCAACATACCAATGATGACATCTAGGAACTCTCCTGATCCTGGTGTGATGACATAACATAGAGTCGGTTCTGGCACTAACCATAACCTGAGCCAGAAGTGGTACCCTGTGGAGCTGTTGAAGTAGACTGTGCCCTACCACCTCCACTACCCTTCTTAGTTAAAGGAAATCCTTGATCTTATGACCAACCTGTCCACACCCAAAGTATTTTCTTATTCCAAGGAGTCACTCTCTCGAGTGACTCTTCCCACACTTGTTGCAAACAGGGTAAGAAGTTCCTTTTGCAATACTCCCTTGAGAATGAGAACCTGATCCTCTACATGTCTGATCATGCCTAGGCCTGGGGGCCTGAGTAGGGAAAATAGCTGATGATGGTATAGGCCCTGATGACCTCTTTTGAAATGAAGAACGGTGTCCTCCCCCAGACTTCTGATGACTAAAACCCGAATTCTCTTTTTTTGGCCCTCTTATTCTCCCTTGCCATTACCTTCAACTTATCTTCTTCAATGTGTTGAGCATGAGTCATAAGCCTAGATATATCCATATCTCCCAACAACATAGCATTTCTGCACTCCTTTCTCACTAAGTTAGATACTCAATACATGAACTTGCCCAATAGTGCTATCAAATCAGCCACCATAGATGGGGCATACCTAGAAATCTGAGTGAACCTCAACCTATACTCCTGGACTAACATTGATCCTTGCCTTAAATTCATGAACTCTGTGGCCTTAGACTCCCTCAACCCTCTAGGAAAGAACTGATTAAGAAATTCTCTCTCAAATCACTCCCACATCATGGGGACTACATCCCTACCCCTAGCATCCTTTCACTGAGTATACCAAATGTGAGCCACATCCTTAAGCTGATAAGAAGCTAGCTCAACACCGTCAGAACCATTAACCTGCATCACCTTCAAAATCTTCTTTATCTCATCCATAAAATTTTATGGGTCCTCTCCCACCATAGATCCCTAAAACTCTGGTGGGTTCATGCGGATAAAATATCAAACCCTAGCATTAGTTGTCCCACCCTGAGGGTTAGCAGGAACATGTGCTTGCTGATTGGCCTGATTGGCCATGGCATGTGCTAACATCTGAATAGCGTTCCTGAATTCCGTATTAGTGACCTCGTGGTCCAGAATCGAAGGATTAGCATTCTGGGCATTGGCTCAATAAGGTATGGCACATCGGGGAAGAATTAAATTGAAATGCATAAAGATTAGATTACAGGAATAATAGAGTCTAAGCTCTATTGCACAATGTTGATCATGAAAAAAATGAAGTTTTTCCTAAAAGCATCTTATAGCCTCCCTCTCATTGATGTGGCACACTTCACACCCATGAAAGAAACTCTACTTGATGCGGCTTTCAGACACCCTAGGACTTTTGAACCTATTGCTTTGATACCAAGTTTGTCACGCTCCAAGGCTACCCCTAGACGTAACATGGGACCCAGGACCACAAGTGGTTCCAAGTTAACCCTTGGTCATAGCATAACTTAGACAAGGCACACTAAATCATAGCAGAAGAAAAATTAATATAAGTAGGCAAACCAACACTATATAAGATAAGGGTCTAGGAATATCAAATCCCAATGCGGAATACAAACATCTAGACATATCTGAAAAGCCTATACATAGACATAATAAGTTGCTAGGACAAAACCCTAACTAACTTGAAGTACTAAAGAAACATAACATAAGAAAACTAGAATCATAACTAGTCCTCTATAGATGAGGACTCACCAAACAATGTTGTACAACCTGAGATCTTTAGCCATAAGCCTGGGAATAAGAACCTGAATCTGCATCATGATATGATGCAGCACGAGTATATGCGTCAATACTATAGGATGTACTGAGCATGTGATATATGCATAATAGTAATAAAACATGCTTAAAACTTGAGTTCATGCACAAAAGGAGAAAAACATAGTAAATACTGTAATTTAAGTAATAAGATGTAAAGTAATAGGTAAAGCTTTAAAGTAGAATATCATATAACTTAAAGCTTGAAAACATTTATACGGGAGTTTTTGTTAATCGACATAAACCATGTTGAGCACCATGGAGTCCGGTGTCATACAACCACACTGAAAAAGGTTGTCCCAACCATCCAAAGTTAGAACCATGTTAAGGATCCTTTCATAAGCCACAGAAGGCAACCTATGGTGGTAACGTAGTTTTGGACTTGGGTTATCTAGAATCCTCATTGCTCAGTGCTAAATACTAATCCCAAAACATATATATAATGCTCACATACATATTACATATCTAGTTGTCAAAACTTTTTCATAACCCGGATCTTCATACTACTCACAAATCTTGGTTTAGAAAGGTGATTCATGTGCATTGATGAAACATCAGGTGTCTTGTTTTGCATAATAATTCATGTCTTAAAAACTTGCATGGCACTAGTTCAATTTCATAATCATATACAATTTCATAAAAACATAGGAACTGGGCATGCAATTGCTTGAAATTCATGAAATCATGTTATCAAATATCTCAATTTGCTTAAATTAACCCATGCATGCAAAAGTGGCTATACTTAGCCTTTAATTCATGAGTTAGGAATTCACTTGTAAAACCCCATGCAAAATCATGCAATTTAGTATTAGATTTCATAGTATATTCATGAGAAAACAATTTGTTGAAAAGACCATGAGGATTGGGTAGAACCCAAATTTGACATTCATGAAAATCCAAATAAAAATTGGGGGTTTTGGGCATAAGGGTGAAAGAATCCCTTATTGAATATCCATATACCTGAATTGAAGCTTTCTTAGTCTAGGATGGGAGGGATAGAGGCTTGAAGATGAAACCCTTATCTTGGAGCTTGAAAGAATGGAGACTCTTTCTCCTTTTGGATTGAATGAGAGCTTGAGGGAAAAGACTTAGGATAATTGAAGTTAAAACCCTTCAAGAATTGTCCAAAATGGCCTCACTTAGGATTGAAAAGAGTGAGTAATTACCAAAATAACACGAGGATTTAATTTAGGAAAAACAACTTAAAACTGCGGCTTCAGGTTCCATGAGTGTAATCCATGAGTCGTAGAATGAACAATGACTCATGGTTCCTTCTCATTGTTCCTGGCCTAAATGATCAGCTGCAGATCTTGGTTCCACGATCTAACAGTACGGGTCATAAAACCATCTACGGCCTATAGAATCCACTCGTGGTTCTTGGGGAAAATGACTGACCTCAGTCTGAGTTCCACGAGTTGATTCCACGAGTCATAGAACCATCCACGAACCGTGAAACTCCCTCGTGGTTCTTAGACCTGAGGATGGTCTGCAGTACTGGTTTCACGAGTCCATTCCATGGCTCATGGTTCAATCCATGGCTCATGGTTTGGGCTCGTGGTTTCTGGAAGTTCAGAATTTTTCAGAGTTTCCAAGTTTAAAAGATGGTTCAAATTCTGGGTGTTACAGTGACAGAATGCAACTTAGAGTTTATGAGAAATAAATCTTAAAACCTGACTTACGTTTCAAAAATCTTCCCAATCACTCTTCACAGTGGGCCGAGTCTCGCTACGGCAATCCATTGTGGCAGGATCGGGCTTGCTATAATGGTCCCTTGACCACTACAATAAAAACATTTTTGCTATGATGGCTCATAACGATGAGACCTTATCTCGCTACAGCGGTTTGCAATTTTTAGAACATCATCAACTCACTCTAAAGCCCTTATTTCACAACACACTTTAATTCTAGACATCACAGATTAATCTCGGCACGATAACCATCATAAAAAGAGTTCTGTGAACTCAATTTTTGTTCCAAAACTTCCTACCAGACCCTGCAACAGTCAACTATCCATAAATAGAAACTACACTATCAAACTCCAAACCATGATTCAAGGATTGTTACTCAAGCACATAACACTAGATTTTTGTCAAAGCTCACCCTAGCCTGAGATTTTATCAACTCTCATCTTAGGGACTTTGGTAGTTGGGTACTTACGCCCTTATTTTATCATAATAATGGAACAGGTCATTACAGATAAGGTTGTTGTCTACCATCTTATAGTCCAGAAATTTGGTTACAAAAAATTTCTTCAACCCGACATCCTCAGTTTTATAGGTGATTTAGCGCATCCCAAAATTCTTTCAAAGTCTACACATTATTGTATATGATACGCCCAAATTACACCTTTAAAATGAGATATAAAGTGGTCATTGTCAAATATAGAATTCAAACAAGGTTAGGTTGAATTCCACAGAGAATATGGTAAAAATACATCAGTAGTAAATATTTAACAAGTAGCCTTCATTTCGAGGGGGTTTAACATGAAAATAAATGGAACAAGTATTTATGTGTTATTAGTAATAATTTTTTTTGAATGTTTGTTGTTGTTGTTGTTGTTGTTTGTATTCAATTATAGAGAAGAAACTAGGACTATATTCTCCATGATTTTATAACTTAGCAGGTATACGCAATTAGTGATCTATCTCGGTGATATGCAAGCAAAACTAGATAAGAGTTCAACTAAAGTTCTTTTGACCCATTCAGATGAATATCATTTGATCTCCTTTCGATCTCACAAATATTTAAGTATTAAGCTTCGTTAATATTTTTGAATTAATTATTTTTGTTAGAGCTCAAATCATTAGATGATGGTTGGTGGCCTCAAATCTCCGTTGCTAATCTCTTTTCTTAACTTTTTATCTCTTTTTCCCAACAAGTAAAGGTTAATGGTAAGTTCACGTAGCCTCCGTTAAAAAGCAATCAAAACAACGAGATTAACAATACATTCAAATTCACCGTTCAAGAATCACTATTTGTTTACTCTATATTCGTTAATCTATCATGGTTTCCACAATCCTAGTTATGGAGTTTAGCTACTCATGCTTGCAAGAATCATAGAAGAATACATAATAAAAGACTTACTTATATTAACCATGAAAAATAATCCAAAGTAGCAAAATAATTCAAGAAAACCAAGAACAACAATTAATGTATGTTCTTTACTTTCATAATGTGCGTAACAATATCAAAAATAATGAGTAACCCAATAAATAATGAAGGAGAAGAAAAGAATAAATCAAAATTTTCCGGTCTCTACAACAGCTCCTAGCTCTTCCTATGTTTAAAGTTATGTAAGAATTATTCTTACGGACTATTTATACATGTCGAATAAAACCACAAATAAAATAACTGAGTGCAAATTGAATTGGAAAATTAAAACCCAATGTTTGCACTGGGCGTCGTATTCGTTGTTGCCGCTATTCAATGTTTTAGTGTTTTCACTTAGCGCCATATGTCCAAGTAATGAAGTTACCAGCTACTGGACTGTACACAGTAGGAAAATTTTAGAAAAAAAATTTAAGTTTCCAGGAACCACGGCTAAGATCACGGACCATAGTTTGGAACCACGGTCCATTGTCTCCACCATAGTTCCACTTTCCTGTAGGCCCCCAGTTCATGGTCCAGGAACCACGAGTCAGACCAAAGACCGTAGTTTAGAACCATGATTTATCATGTCACTCATGGTTTCCCTTAATCAGAGGACCATTACTTCAGGACTCTGCAACCACGAGTCACACGATGAACCATCGTTTAGGACCACGGTCCATCCTGTGAACTCGTGGAACCGAAAGATCAGAGAACCTTCAGTTGTGGCCCAGGGACCACGAGTCAGACCATAGACTATCATCCAAAACCACGGTCCATCTTGTAACTCGTGGTTTCCTCAGATCAGAGAACCCCCAAAGACTCATGGACAGAACCACGATTCAGTTGACGGTCCGTCAACCCATCCGTGGTACCTGGTCATAATTTGTCAGCAACTTTCTTTTAATTAATTCAGGGGCATTCCAGTCTTTTCCCTACCCTTTTTAATTCCGAACCTTATTCATTTTGGGGGGGTAATTAAAGGGATTTTTCACTCTTAGTTCCCCATCCTCCCAAAACTAATCAGACTTAGAAAGAAAAGAACAAAAGAGGCAATAGTTTTCTCTCAAGAACAAGCAGGAGGTCCTCTTCAAGCTTGGCCCTAAACCCAAGATTTCCTCCATAGTTTCTTCTCCAGATATGTGGGATTTCACTAGTGGGTTCCTTTCACCAATTAGGTCCCTAGATTTTAGTCAGTTTTTCAGTTCTCCATGTGATATTCAGACCTAGGTTACCTAAATCTTTAGGGATTTCCTTTCAATTCAGATGATGCTGTTTAAATAATATTTATTTCATGTTTCTTAGAGAATTAGCATAGTTATATGTACAGGACTCAGTAACCCTAGCTTGTGTTAATTTTAGCAGCCATAAATTACACTTGCTAGTCAGATAATTCAGACAATCATGCTTTAGAGTTTGAATGCCATATCCTTCATTATATATATGTTGCATTCTCAGATGATTATCAGTATTTGAGATATCCATTACTTAAGTTTGCATTTTTTTCTGGCTCATAATCAGTTGGGAGTAGACTTAGCACCGAGCAGATGACGGTGTAAAGGCTTAGCTGTCAGATTAGGCTGAGACCTTTAGTAGCAGTTCCCCAGTCGCAGAACTACAGCGCCACCATAGGTAGAAGAGGGGTCAGCTGCTAGATTAGGCTGGTCACTTTTGTCCCTTGTGGACATCAGTTAGTGGATTCACGTCAGAATTGTTTGTACCCTTGGTAAGGTATGAACACCCTTCCATCCAGGGTTATAGGTTGGCCTCACAGTTATCTCAGCTTGGGGCATTTTGGTTAATAGTACCTCCCACATTCAGACTCATGTTGCATTGACCTTGTATCCAGTTATTCAGTTCAGCATGTTGTATACTCGTGATAGTTACTTGGTCATTGCATTCAGCTTATCTATCAGACTATGTTTCAATTTGTATTTATGTTTTATAGCTTTGCATATATCCCGCATTCTCAGTACATTCAAAGTACTGACGCATACTTTTGTGCTACATCATTGTATGATGTAGGTTCAGGTGCTCAGCATCCAGACCGCATTTAGCTCGATTTCCAGTCTTCACTCAGCAGCTTCATTGGTGAGTCCTCATAGTGCGAGGATGATAGACATGTTTTTATCTTTCAGTCTTTATATTTTAGTTTCAGATTAGTAGAGTTAGTTGGGGGCATGTCCCATCAACTCATATCATTTAGAGGCTTTCATACATATACTAGCTTCAGCAATTGAGTTGTTAGTGTTGTTCTCAGTCATCACTATACTATATATATTTTTATATTCAGACATATACTAGCTCCAGCTATTGAGTTGTTAGTGTTGTTTTCAGTCATCACTATACTATATATATTCTTATATTCATACATGTTTTGGGCTCTTTCCCACTTCAAATATTAAACTATTTTTAGCTTTTGCATTTAATTGAAATTGCCTAGATATGCCAGACCATGGGTCAGCTTGGGGTTACTTGTGGCACTGAGCACCGTGTTACATCTAGGGGGTAGCCTCGAGGCGTGACATCTTTAATTTCAATTATTGCACCTATTATTATATTTAATTAAATTCATTAAGCTTCCTGCTTGATTTTCTTATATGATTTGTCATTTTCAATTTGTTTCTTCTCTAAATTTTATAATCTTCACACTATTTTAATCCTACGCATAAAATACCTAACACTAGAATAATCTATAAAATCAATGCTAAAAACGACAATGAAAAGACTAAATATAAGGAAAATAATAATTAAGTATATGTACGTTTGGCCTCACATCACCATCCCACACTTAGACTTTTATTCACCCTCGAGCAAGCATTAAAGCTCATCTCAATAAATCAAACAAGGAATACCACCACTTCGAGTGATACAAATAATTAGGCCATGTAATAAATTACAACATCAAGTACACTTCCCGATCATTATGCAAGATATACAACAAAAACAAACTTCTAACCTCCTAACTTCAAAGACGGACTCTAACTCATCAAATTAAGTTTGTTCACCTACTCAATATCAAAGAAAGCTAAAACAAATCACCTATCCATCATAAAACAAGTGCCCTCACAAGAAGAAATAGTCCACACACTCAATTTAAAGAGTCAAATATAAAATATCAAAGAATAACTCTTGCACTCACAAATGAATTCACATGTATGCACAAAGAACCATAGGCTTGCCCATTATGTACATCTCCACTAATTAAGAATGCCTGAATAGAATCAAATAGGACTGTATCGGGTTATAATGTTGGCTAGGGGATGGGTAGGAAACTATATATTAGTGACTTATACTTCCCTAACCACTTTGCACTTTTTGAACTTCATCACCCATTCTATTTGTCATTTTATTTTTTTCAACCCTCTCTTCAATTATTTTCACTAGTATTCTTATCATATCAAGAACGCTTCAATTATTTTTATTTTTTCAGCAGTTTTCTCTTTTTTTTCATATCACATTCTTTCTAAGAGGGCCTTTTCATTATTTGTAGCTATCATTGGTCACCTTTTTCACTCAACCATCCATTTTCTTCTGGTTTAACAATTTTATTACAGTCTATGCTACAGTGCTCAAGGAAGTAGGGTGCAAACTAGGGATTCAACAAAAGGATCAAGGCAAAAATATGGCTACCAAACGAAAGGCTACAGGCTCAAAGGGGTAACTAGTGATGTAAGATCTGAAAAGGATAAAAATTACAAGAAAAATCAAAGAAAGCCTATTATCATCATCTAAACAAAACAACACTTTTTTATTTTGCTTCAGTAATATGCAGGACAAGTTCTAGACTAAGATGCAAAATATAAAATATATAAGAAATCCTTACCTCTCATGGCACGCAAGTCTCAATCAAAATGGATCAATTCTACTTCTAAGGCAGACATGGTCATAGTAAATAAAAAGAATAAGAATAAACAATATATAGAGTCACAAGCATGAGCCTAGGTATCAAAAGACAACTATTTTGTTTTATACTCAAGCACTCAGAGAAAAGTACTATTCAAACTCAGTCCTAGATATGCTAGTACAAACAAGTCAAAAATGGTTTTTTCTTTTCTCTCCAAAATAAAAAGTAAAAAATACTCTTAAATATAAAACCAAAACAAAAGTTACTCTAAAAATAAAAATGATTACCCGGTTCAAAAGGTCCCCTCAAAAAAGAACCGAGACCATAAGAAAGATCAAGGGGTGGATGAGATATGTCGCTGAAAAACAAAAAAAAATGAAATAAAAAACATTTTGTGGCTAAAACTATGGCATACTCACCCTTAAACTCCCAAATATCGGAAGAATTCTCACCCCACACTTAAAATCATGTTTTATCCCCAAAGAAATTTATAGAAAAAGATGAAAAAGAAGGACGGAGATACTCTCTGAGGCCCTCTAGGGTCTAGCTAACACTATGTTATCTCGTAATTTCCATCAAGAGTCATATGACCCCACTTAAGCTCAATTGTGCTCCTTAGCTTTAAATTTGGGTACTCAAACTTTTCCTAATCTGCAAAAAAAAAATATAATACTAGAAAAAAATAAGAAGCTACACTACAATTTGGGTTGCCTCCCAATAAGCGCCTGATTTAATAACACGGTATGACACCATCAAGTGAACCATTTTTTCTTCCACTTAGAACGTATGAATTGCACCTCAAATTTGTTTTCTAATTTTTTACTACGCTCAAGGGGCGGTGCTAAAAAATATAAAGGTTTCAAGCAATAGATGTTGCATTTCGCACTTCTTGGATCTTAAGTGAGGAATATAATTCTTTGATTTTGGCACAATAAATTCAAGAATATGGACACATTGTTCCTCCTTCTTACACTCTTTCATAGGCTCACATGGATCGATTAATATCTGTCATGACCCAAAACTGGTCATGATGACACCTACCACACACCCCGCGTAGGCAAGCCAACCCAACATAACTTGTAATAGAAAAAGGAAATTTAAGCGAAAGAATTAATAACAAGACTGTCTTATCCGAAACTTCATAAAAAAATAGTAAGGAGTACATGAAATAGAATCCAACCTAAAATCTGGTTGTCACAAGGTACAAGCCTCTAAATATAGAATACAAGAAAAGAGTCTAAAAGTATCTCGAGATGCAAAAAATGCATAAGATAAGGATAGAGAGAAATCCAATAGACTCCAAGGACATCAGCCACTACCTTTGGGATCTCCAGAGCGAGTCACAATACCAAACAATGAATTAGCGTCCAGGAAGTGTCGGCTCAGTAAATGCACATAAGGTGCAAAAATAAACAAGCGTGAGTATGGGGTCACGTGTACTCAGCAGCATCCTCAACTAATCCTAATTCAAAGTGGTGATGAGGACCACCCAACACATAAATATCAAGTAAACTTTCAACACTTGCACACAGAAAAACCAACCTAGCCTAGCAGATATTTACAATAACAGAGCAAGAACAATAACAAAGTACACAATTATTCAACTCAGATCAATAACGATAATCCACCAGTCACAGCACCCAATTTAAATACATAACAACTAGAAGAATGCATAAGAATGCAATGTGATGCAATGTATGCTACAGTATACACCTGCTACCCTGTATAGCTAGCTGAGACCCATGGGAGACTCGCGAGGTCCATATACCTACCCCCAATAGTTTTCTATCGGGCATGCAAATCATGAATATGTCTGAAACCATTTCCCAGCAGGCCATAAAAAATACTTTTCCATCAAGCATGCAAGTCATAAATCAGTAAAATCACCCAGAACACTTTTCCCTCAGGCATGCAAGTCATCTAAATCAACATTTCTTAAAAATAGTCTGTTAGCCGTGCCATGATATGGATATGAGTAAACATGCATGATCAATACAATAGGCACAAATCCAGTCTCACAATGTTCAGTACACAAATATCTCAAATCCAAGCTCGCAAAGCCAATTTTTACTTTACCACGAAGTACAAGGGAGACAGACATTTCACATAACAATCTAATTATTTTAGAACCCTTGTTTTAGCATACGAGAACCTACATAGATACTCATCATCATATCTATATGGCACCCTAAAATCACCATTACTCACCAGTTACACATAACACATAAACACTTCAAAAAAGAGTCAAAGAAAGTCTCAACTTGCCTTAACAGAAGACTCGCAAAATCAACACGAAGCCTTGCCTTTTTGGATTGCCTCCGAATGCAACTACTCTATCAAAAATAAGTTCTACGCATAAATATGAGTCTAACAACACCCATATTGCTAAGGTTCTAGTCCAGGTTTAAAAGTCAACTCAAAAGTCAACCCCAAAAATAAAAGAGAAAATTGGAATTTAATAAGAGAATAAGTTTACCCAAAGTTAGGGAGCTTGAATCTCAAATTTCATCAAAAATGGGGTTAAAACATACTTGAAATCATCACTTTATCAAACTTTAACTTTATCAGGAAAACTCCAAAATTCTAATTTGAGAAACAAGGATTTTGAAGGAGAAATCATGATTTCATCGAGGAATGTATAAAAATAGTTTAGGAACGTACCCAAATGAAGAAATACCAAAATCCCACTTTGAAATCGCCAAAAATTGAGTTCTAGAGCTCCAAAAATAAGGTATGGCTTTAAAGGCCGAAAAAGGAAATATTTAAACACTGCCAGTGACTTTCTTCTTTTCGGATGCGGAACCCCTACCGCGTATGCGAAGCTTACTAACCCAGACCCACTGCGTACGTAATTGTCTAATCACATACGCGAAGACCATTCCCCTAGACCCAACTCGACCCAGCGACTTCCCTTATCGCATATGCGGACCCCTCATCGCGTATGCGGCTCCCATGACTTTCTTTTATGTCATCACTGACTTCTCAGGTCATGATGGCACCTACAACCCCCTTGTAGGAGAACCAATACCCCATAGCTCATAATGGTAAGTAATGGGCAACAATCTAAGTGAATCATGTACAAGGAAGATAATAAGCGGAAGCAAGTAAACATGACATAAAAAGAGGAAACAACCTAAATATATACAGGAATCTACACCATCCCACGACCTGGCATCATAGTACAGAAGCCACTACCAAAATACAGAGTACAAGAGAGAGTATGAAAGTAAGATATACAACTGCTCTGAATATACAAAAGAGTAAACAGTACCAAAAGAAGAGATATGGCCAAGCCCCGGTCGTTAGGAGCTCACCTTATGTCTTAGATGTCCAAAAGTGATGCACGAGTCTCCGTACATCAATGGTGATGGCCCACACTAGGATCAGCACCAGAGATATACAAAAGTATAGTATGAGCAACAATTGCAAAGCAACGGGTACCCAGTAGACATCATAGGCCAACTGGGCATATATAAGATGTAAAAACAGTAGATAACAGATAATGAAAGAACAAGGTCACAGAAACCAATAGAATAAAGCACAAGGAAGCTACCCATAAATAGAAGTCATAACAGAATACAGGTGAACTAAGTTAGCCATAATAGATGTATCACAGAATACAGATGTAAGAGTAGAGAATGCACTTGTGTCCTTCCAATAACAGTAAATAAAGGAAAGGTTAAAGAATAGGGCGGTGTACGAATAACCTCAAATAACGGGAAGGAAAGAAAGACAACTAAACATAAGCATGCTAATAATACAACTCACAAGGTAAGGATGATCATAAGTAAACAAGTAAGTAACTACAATAGGAGTAAGTAAACTAATCTACCTACAATACCAATGGGCGCCCATACACCCGAGGAATATATACAAGTAAAAACAAACCCTCTGACATCCTATACTACCAAAGCATATACTCAGCAAATAGCAAACAAGGGTGAACTAGGCAGAAATGAATGATATGATATGCCATGACAGGGGTACCGTATGAACCTCCTCCGACACCCGTAGGCCCATCAGGTAGGACCCATGGAAGTCTTCCCTCGTATACCTTTACTCCTCGTATACCCCTCCTCTGGCACTCTCAGCCTGTAGCCCCTAGTCCAAATCAACAAAGTCCATGGAGGTCTCTACAACCACATACAAACTCTCAAGATCCCATCATGTGTGCCCAAAATCTATCCAGGTCTAAAATCAGTAATAAAATCATGTCTAGCACTCTAGCCCAGCCGAGTCTAGTATTGTTTCAAAATCAGTAATAAAATCATATCTAGCACTCAGGCCCAGCTGAGTCTAGTATAATCTCAAAATCAGTGATAAAATCATGTCTAGAGCTCTGGCCCAGCCGAGTCTAGTATCAGTGTGAAAAACCATCGCATAATCTCTTGTATCCCAAGAAAATCCATAAAACTAGTTTTAAATCCATTTATAGCCATTTATAACTGAAAATGGGCCCTCGAAGCCATGAAAGGTTTATAAAATCGATGATAGTCAGGCTCGAAGCCTTATTTTAGTAATAAATCATTGCAGAAAACTCTTCATGTACAATCAACAGCTCACAATTAACCTACCGGACCTGCATAGGCTCAATTCGCTCTACAGCACAGATAACCAGCTCATAATTGCGAATCAATGTCCGAAACTCACCGACACATCCCAATATATCCCAAACTATGATCCAGAGGCATAAGCAAAGGACACTCAGGGTCGTAAAGGGGTAATACTACCATGCTAAATAAAATACTAAATCTAAAGAAAGAAGAACGGACAGAAAGAAAGCGGATAAGGTCTGGGGTGCCAAACTAGAAATCACAACCCAAAGATGAGCTAAATAGTGTAATTACATTCTATATAAACCAAGTCTAAGGTAGGTAAGTTGTAGCCTACCTAACATCTCATGACAAGCTGCTGAAGATGTCATCTAAGCCCAAACTTCTCCGAGAAGCCTTGAATTGCAATAAAACTATCAATAACATACTTTACTCATCAATATGAAGCTAACGATATCCATATTGCTAATAATTTTGCTAGGTAAAAATCTAGGTCAAAATGAGACTATGGGCCCCGTGACCTGAAACTAAAAATGAAAGTTGTCATGAAGTTCCCAATGCTTCCAGGAACACATGCTCAAAAATTGAGCAAAAAGAGGGCAAGGGAAGGGCCTAAAACAGCCCCTACACCCCCAAGAATAATTAAGAATCAAAATAAAGAATTAACGGAATTTAAAAGTTTAGAACTTACAATTTGAAGGCGAGAAATCAATCAAAGACAAGGAAATAATCCCCCCAACACTTTATAATTCTCCCACACAGAAGTTGGATCTTAAAGCTCAAGGAAAATGGAGAAAATCATTTTGGGGTTTGAAAAAGAATGAAGGAGAACACTATATATAGGTTGCTAGGCGCTGCTTATGTGCACGCATCCAAGCCCTTCATGCGGGGCCTCATGCATGCGGCCAGGCACACGTGCACACGAAGGGCAGTAGAGGTCACGCCAGGCGCTAAGCTAGCTCATACGTGAGCTGGCCACCGCATGCGCACGCATCCTAGCCGCCATGCTAGCGAAGAGAAACGAGAGGGAGGGATGGCTTGCCTTCTTCGCAGACACAGCTTGACCACCACGTGGGTGAAGGCTTGGCTGGTGCTGCACCTTCAAACTTGGCAAGGTAAAAATGCCATTGAATGGGCCCTCGAGGTTCGTGTGGTGTCTCGCGAATGCAAATGAACTGTGCTACCCTACTAAAAATGGCATTCCTGACTCAATGAAATCAACAAAACTTCTATAAAAGGTCAATTTAATGAAAAGTGGGCCCCACACCCAAAAACTAACCTTTAACCAAAATGAAACCTCATAGTCCAGAACGAGTCCAAAAGTCTCGGGACCGAAACCAAAGGTCCCTTTAGGCTAAAGTCAACATTTTAGAGCTAATAGCACTGATAGAATTCTCATTCGAGGCCATCTTCTCTGAATGTTGACCAAAGTCAAACTTCCAAGTCTAATTGGTCTGAAATCCCACAAAATAAGATAAAATCATACCAAAAGCTCCTAGGCCCCGACCAAGGGTCCAACTAGACCAAATCCATGTTGCGGAGCTAATGGAATTTTTGGAATTCAATTTCGAGTATGATAGCTAAGAATGTTGTTTAAAATCAATGATTTTCTAAGTTAAAGCTCTAAAACAGGGAAACGGCCATAAAGACCAAACGAATGGTCCAGGCACCAAACCACCGGTCCCAGCAAGTCATAAATGACTTGGGGCTGCTACAGGTAATCTCTAATAGTATAAAAAAAGCAAAAATGTGACAATGACCAAAAGAGTCATTACACTTCATCGCGTACACGGTCCATCCATCGCGTACATAGAGCCTAGAGTTTTCCTTCTTCACGGATGTGATGACTGGCCGCGTACGCAAAGAAGGATTTTTGGCTTGCATTAGGTACAGCATATTAGTTGCAGAAAAACTAGGAAAATACCCCAGATGGACCCTCGAAAATTATTCAAAACCCCTCAAGCACTAACTAACTATGCTACTAGACCAAATTCGATATTCTAGACTCAAAGGAATCATCAGATTCACCAACGAAGATCATTTTTAATAAATATTGACCGAAGTCAACTCTAGGCTAAAATTTCTAACTTTTCAACCAACTATCCAAAATGCATCTGAAATCCTCGGGACTCAAACCAATAGTGCTTCTAGCCTAAAAATGATATTTCAAAGCTAATAGAACTGATGGAATTCCCATATGATCCTATGAACCCCAAATATTGACCAAAGTTAACCATATCCACTATTAAGCCTTTAAAAATGTAAAACTCACTTAAATCCCTATCGAACACCTCGAGAATCATGACACCCATTCCCACAGATCACAAATAGTATAGTACAACTATGAAAAGAGGCAAAATAGTCAAAATACAAGAAAGTCCAAAAATCACTATAAGAGTTGTTAGAATATCTCACCATCTAAATATAATGTGAAAAAATAATTGGAATGAGGTCCAATACATCATAACTTGTGAATTGTATTATTATTTATATTCTCATATTCATACACACTAGAGTCTTTAAAAATAATATTATTTACTTTCTCATATAACTCTAGTGTACTCTTCTCAACAGTGATAACATCAATAAAAGTATGGTCGAGTAGTTGGCCCTCCAATTTTAGCTCCTCAATTTTACTTATATGCATATTTTCTTCCTCACACAACTCATAACTAAATTATTATGCATTAAATGCATCAACCTTTGCATTCAACTCTTCTTTCAAGTTGTCAATATCCCAGTCAAACCTCTCAACCTCATGAATGAGCTCAATTCTTCCTTTTATGAAGTGTATCATCACATACTTCATGCTCTCATAGAGACCCCAAAATTGATCTAGTATTTTTCTGCAAGGATCTATACTATCAAAAGCACAAGGATTATTAGAACAAGAATATCTATCACTCTACACTTTTTCAGATGTCATCTCAAGAAGAGTAGTAAAATATTGAATTAAAAAAATATTTATAAAGAAAAATGAAAATAAAAAAGGGACTACAAGTAAAAATAAACACTAAAAATAATTTTTGAACCGTATTCCTCAGAAACAATGTCAAAATTTAATACGCTCAAATTACACCTCTAAAATGAGATATAAAGTAATTGTTGTCAAATATAGAACTCAAACAAAATTGGGGTCAAATACCATAAAGAATATGGTAAAAAATACCTCAGTAGTAAGTATTTAACTAGTAGTCTTTATTTTGAGGAGGGGTTAACATGAAAATAAAAGTAACAAGTATTTATGTGTTATTAGTAATCAATATTTGTGATTGTTTGTTGTTGTTTGTATTCAATTATAGAGAAGAAACTAGGATTGTGTTTTACAAAATTTCATAACTTAGCAGGTATACATTATTAGTGATTTATTCCGGTGATATGCATGCAAAACTAACAATAAGAGTTCAACTAAAGTTCTTTCAACCCATTTAGATGAATATCACTTGATCTCCTTTTGGTCTCTCAAGTGTTTAAGTATTAAGTTTCTTAATGAATTTGGATTGATTATCTTAGTTAGAGCTCAAATGATTAGATGAGGGTTGGTAGCCTCAAATCTCCATTGTTAATATCTTTTCCTAATTGATGTGACGCTAATTTACGTCACTTTCGACTCCTTTTTACTAAGAACAATCGTATGTTTTCAAGCAACCATTGTTGTTTTTGATGTTTTTATGTTGTATTTGTAGGAAATGGAAACAAACACGGAAACGGAAGAAAAGACGCGAAAAACAACATTCTGCCTAAGAGGGACGGCCTGAGTGACGGCCAGTCACACATGTGACGGTCCGTCACTGTGACCGTCACACCCAGGCAGCAACTTCAGGCAGTCCACTGCCTAAGGGTGACGGTCCAGGCGACGGTCCGTCAACCCTGTGACGGTCCGTCAAGCCTGGCCGTCACGCTTAGGCAGTGACTTCAGGCGGCGACCCGCGTGTTGGGGATTCCTAGCCCGTTTTGGATTTGGTTTCTTTGGCTCCTATAAATACCCTATGTTAGGTTTATGTTAATTATTATTCTCCCATTAGTTTAAACACGTTTTTGGTTAGTTTTTGAGAGCAACAACACGTTTTCGGATTCTTGAATTCGTGTTCGTGAGTTCTTTGTTTTTCTTGTTCTTGGATACTTGAAGATTGTCCTCAATATATTGTAAGGATCTCGTTTCTTTATTATTTTATGAACATGACTTTCTTCTTTTCATCTTCAAGCATGAGTAACTAAAACTCCCGCAACTAGGGTTGTGGGAGCCATGGCAAACGTAGTAATATAGATTCCGGGTAGCATTGGGTTTGATATATGTATTGTCACGTTGTTAATCATACTTTATGTCACGTTTTCTAGTGGTTGCAAAAATTAGAACATGCCTAGGTTTAATTTGCTTGAGTAAAGAGATTAAAACCGGGAAAAATTGATTAACGACAAGGATTCGAGACTACCAACTCTCGTCTTAAAGATTAATGCCGTAACTGGATTAGTCTACTTGATGTTAGGATTGAGAGCTAAAAAGCACATCTTTTTGAGATCGAAAGAAGATAAAAGGAAATTTGTTTATTTGGTCGAGAGACGTTTAGACGATACAATAGACGCAATCACATCGTGACACGCATATAGAAAGAACCCGGTTACGCCTAGAATCGATATTGTTACAACGCCATGGTGAACACATCCCTAGTTCATTCTCTCCTACTGATTTTTCCATAAGTTTATTATTGTTTTGTTTACAATTTGATTACAAAACCCCCCCTTTTATTTACTGGAAACGACTGACGAATAGTCAACTAATTCCCTAAAGTCTTAATCATCACCATATTCTCTGTGGGATTCGACCCCAACCTTGTTGGGTTCTTTACTTGACAACGATCGCTTACGCCTCGTTAATTTGAGGTGTAGTTTGAGCGTTATCAAAAAGTGGCGCCGTTGCCGGGGAATACGGTTTTTGATTAAGTCTAGTGTGTTTATTTGACTCTTAGTCATTCTGGGGTGTCTTGATGAAGTCTGAGTAATCAAGACACCCGCGTCGTGCCACGACGTTAAATCAGGCGCTGTATGGGAGGCAACCCATAAATTGTTGTTGTATTATAGTCTAATTAATTCGTGGGGAAACCTGTGAGTCACCACCGAGGGTTTTTGTTGCCGTGTTTCTTTTCCCTCCGGTGTGCTATCTAGTAGAACCGGCATGTTTAGGTTGTTTATTTTAAATTTTTTTAGTGTCTATAGCAAAGCATGCGATTTCTTATCAAAGTAGCGTCCCTTTAAAAATTTTCTGGTTTTGCACTTATGTTGGAACGATTGACTGTCTGGATCCTTGTATGTCATTGTGTGATTATGAGTAGAATGAGTATGCTTAAGCCGAGCGGGTGTTTGAGAGTTGGTAGCGATATAGTTTCTTGGTGCCAAGAGCGTGTGAGATGATTGTTATAAATTCTTACTCTGTGCATGCATCTAGAACTTGCCCGGTCTATTTTGTTAAGTTTGAAGTTGGTTGCTTAGGAAAGGATCACAGGCCCTTTTTGTGTGCAGTCCACTTAACCTAAAAGACCGTCCAAATATAAATAATCCCTTGATCCCTGTTTGAGCCATAATTGATTTTTTCTTTCAATAACCTGTCACCATTCCTGTTTAACTTTGAATCCCTATTTTGGCCCTGGTCCTTCCTTGGACATCGTGCACCTCAACTCAGGCAATCAACCTAAGTTGAGGGTGTCTACTATAGAGGTAAACCCTGTTTTGGCCCTGGTCCTGCTTGGACATTGTGCACCTTAACGCAGGCAAGCAGCCTAAGTTGGGGGTGGCTACTACAGAGGTGAATGGTAAGAAAAAGATGATGGAGAAGATTGGTTTTTGAATAGAATGAAAATCCGGGTGTGCGCCTAAGAAAAGAAAAAATAAATAAAGAAAGATGAAAAAGATCGAAAAAGAAACAAAAAGAATTGTCAATAAAGAGGCCGCACCTGTATCTAGAATCAAGGAAATAAAAAGGTGAATAAGGATGGATAAAGTGAAGTTATGTGGTGATAAAATGTAAATGGTTCCAAGGAGGGCTTAGTCACTAACCCCTAAATGTATCATACCTGCACCCGAAGCCTCATTACAAGCCGAAACAAGTCCTGTAGTGATCCTGAGTAGCTTTCTGAAGAACCGAAATAGAATAGTAAGGGCAAGCCTATGGTATCACATGTGCATTGTTTGAAATCGTTTGTGAGTGTGAGCGCTTACCTAGTCCCAAATCTTGTGTGTGGGATTTCTTTGTGGTGAGGGCATCAAGATGTCTGTATTGTCTATTGCTTGTTAGGATAGCTGCGCGTGGGTATGCATAATGTTCTATCATAACGGAATGACATATTTGGATCCTTGCAAGTTAGTATTTCATACATACGTGTGCTACGAGGGAGCTTGATTTAATTGAATAAGTGTTGAATGACCATGAGTTGCTATAGACATGAGGTGGTGTTCTTAGTTGAGTCGTATTATTGTTTTATGTCATGTTGCTTGAGGACAAGCGAACGTTTTAAGTTGGGGGTGTTGATGTGACGCTAATTTACGTCACTTTCGACTCCTTTTTACTAAGAACAATCGTATGTTTTCAAGCAACCATTGTTGTTTTTGATGTTTTTATGTTGTATTTGTAGGAAATGGAAACAAACACGGAAACGGAAGAAAAGACGCGAAAAACAACATTCTGCCTAAGAGTGACGGCCTGAGTGACGGCCAGTCACACATGTGACGGTCCGTCACTGTGACCGTCACACCCAGGCAACAACTTCAGGCAGTCCACTGCCTAAGGGTGACGGTCCAGGCGACGGTCCGTCAACCCTGTGACGGTCCGTCAAGCCTGGCCGTCACGCTTAGGCAGTGACTTCAGGCGGCGACCCGCGTTTTGGGGATTCCTAGCCCGTTTTGGATTTGGTTTCTTTGACTCCTATAAATACCCTATGATAGGTTTATGTAATTAGAATTCACCCAATAGTTTTAGAACAGTTTTTAGTCATTGTTTGAGAGCAACAACACGTTTTCGGATTCTTGAATTCGTGTTCGTGAGTTCTTGGTTTTTCTTGTCTTGGATTATTGAAGATTGTCCTCAATAATATTGTAGAGGATCCTCCGTTTCTTTTTATTAATTTTTATGAAACATAGACTTTCTTTTGTTCTTCTTCAAGCATGAGTAACTAAACCTTCCACAACTAGGGTTGTGGGAGCCATGGCAAACGTAGCGATATAGATTCCGGGTAGCGTTGGGTTCAATTTATGTATTGTCACGTTGTTAATCATACATTATTTAACGTTTTCTAGTGGTTGCAAACATTAGAACATGCCTAGGTTTAATTTTGCTTGAGTAAAGAGATTAAAACCGG
>QJPP01005958.1:0-14810 GCA_003996215.1 Jaltomata sinuosa | reverse complement strand
ACTGGATAATTGAATCGATATGACGATCCCTGTATAACTGTATAATTGGATCGATATGACGATCCCTGAGAGCTGGAATGTCCAGAGGACCTTCCTGGGGCTGATCTTCCCCGTCCTCATCCCCGAACTTGCCTTCAGGGCGGGTCCATCCTGTTGGAAAACAGATTAGTCATTCTATAAAATAATCTGTTATGTCTTCCCGGATAGTTTTCGAGTAGTCATGTATAGAGAAATCTTCTCTTACTAAATCATTTATGACGATTTCAATAATGAGCTGTTTAGGATCTTTTGGTAATATAATTACCTTTAAAATAGAAATCAAGGCCTTTTCAGAAAAAAATGTCAAATAAAACATTTTATTGGATATACTCTCGGGATAAGAAGTCAGGTAAAGAATTATCGCTCCCCTTCTTATAATGGATGTCGAAATCAAATGGGGCTAGTTGAGCCTACCACCTTGCAAATATAAGTTTGGACGCATCATGCTTAAAATCTTTGTCAAACGTGTATTTGACTGATTAAGCATCAGTTTTTATTAAAAACTTTTAATTATATAAATCATCTTGAAATTTAAGGACACACTTAACAATTGTAAGCATTTCATGAGCCACAGTTGCATATTTTTTCTGGGCTTCTGTCCATTTACCTGAATGAAATCTTATAAGATATTCATTTTTGTCATTGGGATTAATTTGTTTAAGAATCCCACCGTAACCAATATTTGAAGCATCTGTTTCAATAATTTTTTGCCAAGCAGGATTAGCAAGAGTTAAACAAGGTAAAGACTGAACTCGTAGTTTGATGTTCTTTACCAAAGTGGTGTGACTATTAGTCCACGGGGATTTATAATCCTTTTTGAGCCTGTCATATAACGGGGCTAAATCACGAGAAAGATTCTTGTAAAAGGGGGAGATGTAATTTAAACTACCCAAGAATCTCTGCAACTGAGTTCTATCAGTAATAATGTCAGGAAACTTTGATACAAAGTCGATGGCCCTCTGGATAGGAGTGACATTTCCTTGACAAATTAAGTGTCCCAGAAAATGAACTTCAGTCTGGAACAAACTCATTTTTGGTTTAGAGATAACCAAACCATTTTGTATAATAATTTTCTTGAAGATATCAAGGTGTTTTATATGCATTTCAAGAGTTTTGGAAAACACCAGAATATCATCAATATAAACAATAATAAAATCATATATGGATTGAAAATGTCATTCATAATTTTTTGAAATTTTGATGGGGCATTTTTTAAACCAAATGGCATGACGTTCCATTCGTATTGCCCAAAAAGAACATTAAAAGCAGTTCTATAAGAATTCTCTTTAAATATTTGAATTTGCCAATATCCTGATTTTAAATCAAATTTTGAAAATATATTGGCGTCGTACAACCTAGAAAATAAGTCTCTTTTGTTGGGAATTGGATATCTTACCCATTTTAAACATTTGTTTAAAGGTTTGTAATTTATTACTAACTTGGGAGTTCCACGCTCCTTTTCTGCAACATTATTCACATAAAATGCTGTGCACGACCAAGGAGATTTTGATGGTTTTATTAAACCCTTTTGTAGCAGAGTATCGATTTCCCTTTTGTAGAATTTTACTAATTCAGAATTCATTTGGCAGGGACGAGACTTGGTTGGGATATTATCCTCCGAAAAATCCTACTCATATGGAAGAGTTACGATGTGCTTTTTGCTATTCCAAAAGGCACTGGGGTGATCTGCGCAAATATCAATGGCGATCTGTTCGGAAATTATCTTAATTTTTTCCTGTATTTTAGCAGATTTGAGAGACTCAAATATATTCATGCTAAACAGCTCATATTGTAAAGAATCGACATGTTGTTGCTTCATTTTAATTAAAGCATTAATATCACGAGTTATTGGTTCTGTGATAAAAGTATAATTTATTTCATTGTCTTTATAAGATGCTGAAAATCCTTTTGAATCAATATGCGTAAAAGGATAAATTGCATTTATAAAAGGCGTTCCAAGTATAATTGGAGGATGCAACTGATTTTTTACCAGAAAGAAGAAATGTGGTATGCAAACCTTGTTCTGGCAGATTTTCGTATTTGAAAGTTTATACTTTATATCTAAAGCATGTCCTGATGTGGATTTGACCATATGCGCAGTTTTTTGAAAATATTTTGAGGGGACAAGACCCTCTTGAATGCAACTAACATCTGCACCGTTGTCGATCATAGCAACGTTAGTAATAGAGAAACTATTATCAATTAAAATGGTGCATTTAACATACCATTTGTGTGCAGTGACAACCTGCATCATCCCTAAAAACATGTTAGTTTCAAGGTTACTGGTAGTAGGTTCATAATGGAGAACCTCTTTACCTTTTGAAGAACTGGCTTGATCTGGGCGAACATCGTTCTCAATTTGAGAAATCCTTTGGTCGCAAACAGCCTGATTATGCTTAAGAGCTTTTATTTCTCTTTTGAGATTTTCAACCTCTTCTTTTAACTTATCAAAAGAAGCATCCTTTTCAATAAAAGCCTTTTTCATCATTAAACGATTATCAATCTCCTTTAAAGAGTAAGGCGCGCAATATTCAAAATCATTTTTCTTGTTATCAACAGGTGGCCTTGAAGGGCTAGAATCTTTAGCAGTGGCTAGATTAATAATTTTTTCTCGAAGTTTGTTATTAGTAACTTCTTTTAACAATTCTATTACATTATCAGAAGTGAACGTATTAAGATTGAAATCCTGAAATTGTGATTGCAATTTGTAGATCTCATATCCTTCACAATTGCATGTATTACCTTTGCAAGTGGTGCATGAGCTATCAGCTTGTTCTTCAGGGTCGGATAGATCAATAAGATTAATATCTGATCCTGCATCTGAATAAGATTCATAATCATCATCGGAACCGGAGGTGTATAACAAACTATAAACCTTATCATGCAGTTCTGCATCAAGTTGTAAGGTTTTGAGTTTATTCAGTTTGCAATTTGGGGCATGTAATGGCCCTTCCAGTCATTTCCACGTTTAAGTTTTGAAGTCAAGCAAATCGACAAAAGATATCGTAAGTTCGTTAACAAATTTCCTGAACTTTGGGTCAAATGTCTCGGGGCTTTTATCCCAATATATAAAGAGTTAGAAGTCCCCCGAAATACCAAATCGAAGGTCTACGAGTCTAGTTTCTAACGCATAAAACCTCGCGTCCAACTGATCTCGGAGTAAAGAGTTATGACTGTTTTACCGCGGACTGTCTGGAAGAAAACGGGTTGCGAACCGGGTCGCGAACCGGGTCGGGTTAAACTCGATTTAAGCCTCGACTTCACGTTTTAAGACGCCATTTCAGTTCTGAAACAGTTATAAAAAATAAGGGAGGATCCCGAGAGAATTCTCGAGTATCGAAATCGTGCGTATTTGAAAATATTTTATTTAAAAGTCGAAGGTGGTAGGAAGTTATATTATATTATTATTACCTTTGCAAATATTTTATCGGAGATAATAAATTTAGTTATGTTGAAAATTATTATTATAATATAGTAGGTTTTGTTTGAAATAATTTTCTATAAATTATGGTCTATTTAAAATATTATATTTATTTTACCACGAATTTATTCAATACCCGAGTACATACATAACGGGCTGGAAAATATTAAATATTGCCACCTCCACAACACGTGGAGGTGAGGCAAAGCAGCAAGCATGTAGTAGCTGCTAGGTGGCTAATTGGCAGCAAATATTAAAGTGAGTCACCCATTGACTTTGCTGAAAGTTGTATACATATATGTATATTACTGTTTCATACAACGATGCACATTATCAAATATTCTTTCACATGTTAGGTTTTGTGGTGAGAAAAATATATTTGATAAAGTAAGTCAATTATCTACGTCAAGTTATTCAAGCCCAAATCCGATTCCGATTCCGATTTAGTTTTGGATTTTCTTGGAGTGGTTCGAGCTTGGACATCGTTGTTCTAGAAGCTTGTCGTCGGACGACAGGTAGGTTACGGTTTATTTTCCCTAGACTCCGTATATATAAAATAAAATTGTATTAATGGGCATCCTTGGGTTGGTTTATTAGGTTGGTACCACAGACCTCGACCGCTTTATTCATGTCCGCCTACTTTTGTTCCTTCGTTGCTTGTAGTATTTGCCGATATATTTTATTTACCCTTGTGGTCCTGTGAGGCCTTGTTGACTCTGGAACATAGAAGGTGGATTTTGGGAATGTCCGCGAGTCCCGGGCATAGAATTATCCTTCTAGGCTGGTTATGCTTGTTGAGTAGCTGTGGGCCTGTGCATGGTCGATAGGTTGATTGTGAGCTGCTGGGCAGCTATTGTGTGTGATCATACCATTTCCATGCATAAAAGAGGTTTTATCCATGTTTTACTATGGTTTTGGCTTCGAGCCTACTGACACTATTTTCTAAACCTTGCATGGCCCGGGGTATCAGGGGCCGTTTTTGATGGAATGATTTGGAAATGGTTGATTTCACTTGTGGAGATTTTTGGGCAAAAAAGTAAAATTATGTTTAAAATCACCAGTTTTATGATTATCGCTAGACTCGGCAGGGCCGGGGTGCTAGTTGAGTTTTCTTGTTACTTGAGATGATTTTTAGCCTCGGTCGGACCGAGCACCTGAGATGACTTTCTACTGTTTAGACCCGGTTATGCCCGGGCACCCTTGGAGGGTTTTTGAGATATTTTTCTACTACTTTAGTCCTGGACAGGGTCTGGGCATGCATATTCGAGACTGGGTCTCTATCCTGATACCGGACTTGCTTCCGGACGACATGTTCTGATACTGAGTTTTAGTAGGGGGTCTGGGACCTCCATGGACCTTGCCATCCGGGCCAGGGGCTACGGGCTGCGTGTGCCGGAGGAGGGTATACGGTGGAGTAGAGGTATACGGGCAGTGTCCTTCCATGGAACCTACCTGCTGGGTCGGATCGGCGCCGGAGGAGGTACATACAGAGATACCATTTCACTTGAGATCTTCATGCATCATATCATTCATTGTTTGAGGCTCCACCCTTGTTTGTTGTTTGTTGATTGTACGCTCCGGTAGTATGGGATGCCGGAGGGGTTGTTTTCACTTGTTTGTGTTCCTCGGTTGTATGGGCGGCCGGGGGACTGTAGGTAGACTTTTGCTATTTACTTACAGAATTGTTCTCTATTATGGATAAGTATGAGATTTGTTACTGCTAGACTGTTAGTTTCTGGATTTGAGATTGATATGATTAGTTGAGTTTGATTCATGTCTCTGAGCATGTCTATTATTACTCTTTCTCTCTTCTTCTTACACTTGAGGTTACCGGTATACCGTCCATTTCGTAAACTTATTTTGTATACACTGTTGTTGCAAGGACCCCAGGTGCGTTGTTCTTACTTTCACCTGTGTCTATGATGTGTATATTCTTCTTACTAGCCTTATATGTGGTTCTGTTGATTTCCCTCTGGGCTAGTTCCTGTGTATCTTTCGTTGATTTCTGTGACTACTTGCTTCTATTCTGTCTATTACTACGCTTTTATCTTATATGTGCCCAGTCGGCCTATGATACCTACTGGGTACCTTATGCTCGCATTTGGTGCTCACCCCTACCCCCTGCATCTTTGGGTGCAGATCCTAGCGAGGGCCATCGCCGTTAGATCGTTGTGATTCGTGCTTGGAGATCTGTCGGGGACTACTTCAGGCTGAGGGTGAGCTCTTGGCGATCGGAGCTTAGCTTTAGTTTATCTTGGCTTCATGTACTCTATTACCATTCAGAGACATCTGTATATATAGTTTTGGTTTATTTGTACTCCATGTATGTAGTTTGGCTTTGTACTATGATACCAGGTCTTGGGGTTTGGTTTAGTTTCCGCCTATGTATATATTTATATCCATGTTATCTATTTTATTTGTCTTGTTCCCTTATTTGCTAGATAGTAGCCCATTACTAACTGTTCTGGGCTACGTGGATTGGTTCACCTACCGGGGGTTGTAGGTGCCATCATGACCGAGAAATTGGGTCGTGACAACTTGGTATCAGAGCTTTAGGTTCACCGGTGTCATTGGTATAGGATCCAATGTCTAGTAGAGTCCTGCGGATCGGGGCGGAGACGTCCGTACTCAATCTTTGGGAGGCTACAGTGAAATTTTAGGAAATTTGACTCTTTCATTGCCTCTGTGTCGTGCGTATAGCCCTTGAAGTTTCTAGAGATCTCATTTGTTTTACTTCATTCTTCCGCAGATGGTTCGTACGAGATCATCGGCAGCACGCGAGGATGAGCCTCCCACTCAAGCTAGGGGTCGAGGACGCCCTTCATCAGTGGCACCTGCTAGAGCTGCTAGGGTGGAGATAGAGCCCGAGCAGCATGTGGATCAGAGGGCAGCCCAGGTACCACCAGCTCCAGCGCCAGCTCCAGTACCAGCTCCAGTGCACACTTCTGTGCCAGCTTCAGCCGCAGCTCAGTCTCCAGATATTCGGGGGTTACTATTACAGCTTTTGGGTGTGATTGGAGAGCGGCCTTCTGAGGTAGCGTAGACATCCGCTCAGGGGGAAGCCCTGGGTGCACAGAGCTCAGGAGCGCAGTCGGCTACTATGGCTCCCCGTGCGGAGGTCATTCCGGTTCCATCTGTTGCACAGCCTCTTGCTCCTCGCCCAGCTATGACAGATTCAGAGCAGAAGGCGTTGGGTAGGTTTTTGAGGTTAGCACCTTCGAGGTTTGCGGGTACTTCTGGACAGGATCCATATGACTTCATTACTACCTGTGAGGAGATGTTGCATCATTTGGGTTTGTTGGAGACTCATGGGGTTGGTTATACTACCTATCAGTTGAAGGGCCCAGCGAAGTTATGGTGGAGGGCTCAGGTTGCTTGTAGACCACCATCGTCACCTCCTTTGACCTGGTCTGAGTTTTATGAGGCCTTTATGGCCAAGTTCCTACCCCAGAGTGATCGGGAGCGTCGCGGGGAGCAGTTTACTCACCTTGTACAGGGGTCTACGACTATCTCGGAGTATGAGACCCGTTTTCATCAGCTAGCACCGTTCGGAGCTATGATCATTCCTACCGAGGCAGATAGGATTCGCAGATTTGTATGGGGTTTGAGGCCAGAGATCAGGCAGCCAGCTGAGATATTGATTGCCAGTGGTCGGTCATTCCAGGCTATTGTAGACTATGCCCGTACTGTGGAGGACTTACAGCGACATGATCAGGGGTCCAGAGATAAGAGGCCTCGACATCAGGGTGTCTATAGTGGTTCCAGATATGGTGGTAGAGGCCCTGGCCAGTGGAGTCGGAGTTATCAGCCACATCAGTACCAGGGTCAGTCCAGCCGACCGGTTTAGGCTTCCCTTCAGACTTTCGGTAGTACCCAGTTCGAGCAGGGTCAGAGCAGCCATCAGGGCTATAGCGACCAGTCTTCGAGGGGTACAGTTTCTGGGGCATCAGGTCATGGTGGTCATTCGAGATTTGCGGGTTCATCTCGACTGAGAAGGCCGTCAGGGGCTTGTTTTACTTTTGGTGCGATAGGTCATTTTACTAGAGATTGCCCTCAGCAGGGTACAGTTCAGTTGACCGAGCCTTTACGAGTAATTCAGCCACCAGCTAGAGGGGGTGGTCGGCAGAGTAGAGGTAGTGCTCCGCGTGGCAGAGCAGGTGGTAGGGATGGCGGTCGGGCAGGTGGAGGTCGTCGTCAGTTTTACGCGGTCCCTAGGAGACCAGAGGCAGAGGCCTCAGATGTTGTGATTACAGGTACGATTTCTGTGTGCCATCAGCCTGCTATGGCTTTATTTGATCCTGGATCCACTTGTTCATATGTATCTGCCTACTTTGTGCCTTGTTTGGGGTTGGCTAGTGAGCCATTATCTGTTCCTGTTTCTGTTTCGACCCCAGTAGGAGATTCTTTAGTAGTGGATCGGATTGTGAGATCCTGTATGTTATCTATTGGTGATTCAGAGACTTGGGGTGACTTGATGATTCTTGACATGCTAGATTTTGATGTGATACTGGGCATGGACTGGTTATCCCCTCATCGTGTGGTTTTGGATTGTTATGCCAAGACCATTACCATAGCTGTGCCCGGTGTATCCCCGGTTGTGTGGCAAGGTTCTGTTAGCCATGCACCATCTGGGATCATCTCTTGTCTTCGAGCTAGGAAGTTGATTTCCCGTGGGTGTTTAGCTTATCTAGCATATGTCCGAGATGTTAGTGCTGACCCCACTTCCCCTGAGTGTTCCTGTGGTTAGAGACTTCCTCGATGTATTTCCTACCGACCTGCCAGGCCTTCCACCTGAGAGAGATATTGATTTTGCTATTGAGTTAGAGCCGGGCACTAGGCCCATTTCTATTTCTCCTTACCGTATGGCTCCTGCTGAGTTGAGGGAGCTTAAGGAGCAGCTCCAGGATCTGTTAGCTAAGAGGTTTATTAGACCTAGTGTGTCACCTTGGGGTGCTTCTGTTCTCTTCGTGAAGAAGAAGGATGGGTCGATGCGTATGTGTATTGATTATCGGCAGCTGAATAGGGTGACAGTGAAGAATAGGTATCCGTTGCCGAGGATTGATGATTTGTTCGACCAGCTTCAGGGTTCAGTCGTGTTTTCGAAGATTGATCTGAGGTCTGGCTACCATCAGTTGAGGATTAGGGCGGAGGACATCCCTAAGACAGCATTCAGGACATGTTATGGCCATTATGAGTTCCTAGTGATGTCTTTTGGGTTGACTAATGCCCCCGCAGCCTTTATGAACTTGATGCATAGGGTTCTTGGCCCGTATTTGGACTCATTTGTGATAGTTTTTATAGACGACATCTTGGTATACTCGCGTAGCAGAGATGAGCATGAGCAGCACTTGAGGGTTATACTCCAGACTTTGAGAGATCATCGGCTTTATGCCAAGTTCTCAAAGTGTGAGTTTTGGCTTGAGTCAGTTGCATTCCTAGGGCACGTGGTGTCTAAGGATGGGATTAGGGTTGATTCGGGAAAGGTTTCAGCGGTTTGTGAGTGGCCTAGACCTACTACTGTTACGAGGTTCGCAGCTTTATTGGGTTAGCGGGTTACTACAGACGGTTCGTTGAGGGATTTTCTTCCATAGCAGCACCCTTGACTATGCTGACTAGGAAGGATGTCCCATTTCAGTGGTCGGATCAGTGTGAGGATAGCTTCCAGAGGCTTAAGGCCTTATTGACTTCAGCTCCAGTTTTGACTTTGCCGGTTGAGGGTCAGAGCTTCTCCGTGTATTGTGATGCTTCTGGGGTGGTCTTGGTTGTGTGTTGATGCAGCAGGGCCGAGTAATAGCATATGCGTCGAGGCAGCTGAAGGTTCACGAGCGCAACTACCCCACTCATGACTTAGAGTTGGCGGGTAGTAGTTTTCGCGCTCAAGATCTGGAGGCATTACTTTTATGGAGTTCACTGTGATATCTTCACCGATCACCGTAGTCTTCAGTATATCACGAGTCAGCGGGAGTTGAACTCGAGGCAGAGGAGATGGGTCGAGTTACTGAAGGACTATGACTTCACTATTCTGTATCATCCGGGCAAGGCAAACGTGGTAGCGGATGCCTTGAGTTGGAGGGCAGTAAGTATGGGTAGCCTAGCTTCTCTTTCAGTTTCAGAGCTGCCGTTGGCCTTCGACATCCAGTCCTTGGCTAACCGTTTGGTTAGGATTGACTTGTCGGATCCTACCAGAGTTCTTGCCAGTATTGAGGTTCGTTCTACTTTGGTTGATCAGATTCAGAGCCGTCAGTTTGAGGATCAGCAGTTGTATGACCTTCGTGATCGGGTTGTTCAGGGTGAGACCAGTCGGGCTACTCTAGATTCAGATGGGGTTCTGAGGTATGATAGTCGCCTTTGTGTTCCGAGGGTTAGTGATTTGATTCAGTTGATACTTCGTGAGGCACATTGTACTAGATACTCCATTCACCCTGGAACAGCAAAGATGTATAGAGACTTGAGACAACTTTACTGGTGGAGTGGTATGAAGCGGGATATAGCGGATTTCGTATCTCAGTGCTTGAACTGTCAGCAGGTTAAGTTCGAGCACATGAGACCTGGTGGTTTGATGCAGCGACTTTCCATTCCTGAGTGGAAGTGGGAAGGGATTACTATGGACTTCGTTGTTGGTTTGCCTCGTACTTCTCATGGGTTTGATTCCATATGGGTGATTGTTGATAGGCTAACTAAGTCAGCACATTTCTTGCCAGTTCAGACTTCTTATGGCGCAGAGAGGTTAGCTCAGTTATGGAGGGCTATTCAGCGAGATTTGGGTACAGAGGTTCATCTTTGTACCGCTTTCCACCCTCAGACGGATGGCCAGTCCGAGAGGACCATTCAGATTTTGGAGGACATGCTTCGAGCCTGTGTGCTTGACTTTGGAGGTTCTTGGGATCAGTTTGTTCCCTTGGCAGAGTTTGCTTATAATAACAGCTTCCATTCGAGTATCGGCATGGCACCTTTTGAGGCTTTGTATAGCAGGCGTTGCAGATCACCAGTAGGTTGGTTTGATGGTTCTAGTGCTGGGCCACAGAGCACAGATTTGCTTCGAGATTCCTTAGACCGAGTCCGAGTGATTCAGGACAGACTTCGGGCAGCTCAGAGCAGGCAGAAGAGTTATGCGGATCGTAGGCTTCGCGCCTTGGAGTTTAGTGTCGGTGACTTGGTATTTCTCCGTGTATCGCCCATGAAGGGTGTGATGAGATTTGGTAGGCGGGGCAAGCTTAGCCCCAGGTACATTGGGCCGTTTGAGATTCTGCAGAGGGTTGGTAGCGTTGCCTATCAGTTAGCCTTACCTCCGATGTTTTCAGCTATACATCCTGTATTTCATGTTTCGATGCTGCGTCGGTATGTCCCAGATGAGTCTCACGTGTTGCAGTGGGATTCAGCTCAGTTGGATGAGGGTTTAGCTTTTGTTGAGGAGCCGGCAGCTATTTTGGCCAGAGATGTCAAGAGATTGAGGTCTCGAGAGATCTCGGTTGTTAAGGTTCAGTGGAGGCACCGTCCAGTCGAGGAGGCTACATGGGAGACCGAGAGAGATATGCGGGATCAGTATCCGCAGCTATTTTAGCCTTCAGGTACCCCCTTGACCTTGACTTTCGAGGACGAAAGCCCTTTTAGTAGTGGATGATGTAATGACCCTTTCGATCATTCCACGTTTAAGTTTTGAAGTCAAGCAAATCGACAAAAGATATCGTAAGACCTTTAACAAATTTTCTGAACTTTGGGTCAAATGTGTCAGGGCTTTTCTCCCAATATGTAAAGAGTTAGAAGTCCCCCGAAATACCAAATCGAAGGTTTACGAGTCTAGTTTCCAACGAACAAACCTCACGTCCAAATGATCTCGGAGTAAAAAGTTATGACTGTTTTACCGCGGACTGTCTGGCAGAAAACGGGTTGCGAACTGGGTCGCGAACCGGGTCGGGTTAAACTCGATTTAAGCCTCGACTTCACTTTTTAAGACGCCATTTCAGTTCCGAAACAGTTATAAAAAATAAGGGAGGATCCCGAGAGAATTCTCGAGTATCGAAATCGTGCGTATTTGAAAATATTTTATTTAAAAGTCGAAGGTGGTAGGAAGTATATTATATTATTATTACCTTTGCAAATATTTTATCGGAGATAATAAATTTAGTTATGTTGAAAATTATTATTATAATATAGTAGGTTTTGTTTGAAATAATTTTCTATAAATTATGGTCTATTTAAAATATTATATTTATTTTACCATGAATTTATTCAATACCCGAATACATACATAACGGGCTGGAAAATATTAAATATTGCCACCTCCACAACACGTGGAGGTGAGGCAAAGCAGCAAGCATGTAGTAGCTGCTAGGTGGCTAATTGGCAGCAAATATTAAAGTGAGTCACCCATTGACTTTGCTGAAAGTTGTATACATATATGTATATTACTGTTTCATACAACGATGCACATTATCAAATATTCTTTCACGTGTTAGGTTTTGTGGTGAGAAAAATATATTTGATAAAGTAGTCAATTATCTACGTCAAGTTATTCAAGCCCAAATCCGATTCCGATTCCGATTTAGTTTTGGATTTTCTTGGAGTGGTTCGAGCTTGGACATCGTTGTTCTAGCAGCTTGTCGTCGGACGACAGGTAGGTTACGGTTTATTTTCCCTAGACTCCGCATATATAGAATAAAATTGTATTAATGGGCATCCTTGGGTTGGACTATTAGGTTGGCACCACAGACCTCGACCGCTTTATTCATATCCGCCTACTTTTGTTCCTCCGTTGTTTGTAGTAATTGCCGTTATATTTTATTTACCCTTGTGGTCCTGTGAGGCCTTGTTGACTCTGGAACATAGAGGTGGGATTTTGGGAATGTCCGCGAGTCCCGGACATAGAAGTATCCTTCTAGGCTGGTTATGCTTGATGAGTAGCTGTGGGCCTGTGCAGGGTCGATAGGTTGATTGTGAGCTGCGGGGCAGCTATTGTGTGTGATCATACCATTTCCATGCATATAAAGAGGTTTTATCCATGTTTTACTGTGGTTTTGGCTTCGGGCCTACTGGCACTGTTTTCTAAACCTTGCATGGCCCGGGGGGCCCGTTTTTGATGGAAATGATTTGGAAATGGTTGATTTCACTTGTGGAGATTTGTGGGCCAAGAAAGTAAAATTATGTTTAAAATCATCAGTTTTATGGATTTATCGCTAGACTCAGCAAGGGCCGGGGTGCTAATTGGGTTTTCTTGTTACTTGATATGAATTTTTAGCCTCGGTCGGACCTAGCACCTGAGATTGACTTTACTGTTTAGACCCGGCGCTACGCCCGCGGCACCCTTTGGAGGGGTTTTTGAGATATTTTCCTACCTATTTTAGTCCTGACAGGGTCTGGGCATGCATATTTGAGACTGGTGTCTCTATCTTGATATCGAGACTGGGTCTCTATCTTGATACATGTTCTGATACTGAGATTTTAGTATGGGGTCTGGGACCTCCATGGACCTTGCCATCCGGGCCAGGGGCTACGGGCTGCTTGTGCCGGAGGAGGGGTATACGGTGGAGTAGAGGTATACGGGCAGAGTCCTTCCATGGAACCTACCTGCTGGGCCGGATCGGCGCCGGAGGAGGTACATACAGAGATACCATGGCACTTGAGATCTTCATGCATCATATCATTCATTGTTGGAGGCTCCACCCTTGTTTGCTGTTTGCTGATTGTACGCTCCGGTAGTATGGGATGCCGGAGGGTTTGTTTTCACTTGTTTGTGTTCCTCGGTTGTATGGGCGGCCGAGGGACTGTAGGTAGACTTTTGCTATTTTACTTACAGAGTTGTTCTCTATTAGGGATGAGTATGAGATTGGTTACTGCTAGACTGTTAGTTCTGGATTTGAGATTGTTATGATTAGTTGGGTTGATTCATGTCTTGAGCATGCCTATTATTACTCTTTCTCTCTTCTTCTTACACTTGAGGTTACCGGTATACCGTCCATTTCGTAAACTTATTTGTATACACTGTTGTTGCAAGGACCCCAGGTGCGTTATTTCTTACTTTCACCTGTGCCTATGGTGTGTATATTCTTCTTACTAGCCTCATATGTGGTTCTGTTGATTTCCCTCTGGGCTAGTTCCTGTGTACCTTTCGTTGATTTCTGTGACTGCTTGCTTCTATTCTGTCTATTACTACGCTTTTATCTTATATGTGCCCAGTCGGCCTATGATACCTACGGGGTACCTTATGCTTCGCATTTGGTGCTCACCCCTACCCCCTGCATCTTTGGGTGCAGATCCTAGCGTGGGCCATCGCCGTTAGATCGTTGTGATTCGTGCTTGGAGATCTGTCGGGGACTACTTCAGGCTGAGGGTGAGCTCTTGGCGATCGGAGCTTAGCTTTAGTTTATCTTGGCTTCATGTACTCTATTACCATTCAGAGACATCTGTATATAGTTTTGGTTTATTTGTACTCCATGTATGTAGTTTGGCTCTGTACTATGATACCAGGTCTTGGGGTTTGGTTTAGTTTCCGCCTATGTATATATTTATATCCATGTTATCTATTTTACTTGTCTTGTTCCCTTATTTGCTAGATAGTAGCCCATTACTAACTGTTCTGGGCTACGGGGATTGGTTCACCTACCGGGGGTTGTAGGTGCCATCATGACCGAGAAATTGGGTCGTGACACTTAGGGATGTCCACCGCCCTAATCCTCAACTGATGGTAGCCGGACCTCAAATCAATCTTCTAAAACACGACTGAACCCTGAAGCTGGTCAAACAAATCATCAATCCTCGGCATCGGATACCTATTCTTCACTGTCACCCTATTCAGCTGTCGATAATCAATACACATGCTTATCGACCCATCCTTCTTCTTCACGAAGAGAACAGGAGCACCCCACGGTGACACACTAGGTCTAATAAACCCCTTAGCTAACAGATCCTGGAGCTGCTCGTTAAGCTCCCTCAACTCAGCAGGAGCCATACGGTAAGGAGAAATAGAAATGGGCCTAGTGCCCGACTCTAGCTCAATAGCGAAATCAATATCTCTCTCAGGTGGAAGGCCTGGCAGGTCGGTAGAAAACACATCGAGGAAGTCTCTAACCACAGGAACAGACTCAGGAGAAGTGGGGTCAGCACTAACATCTCGGACATATGCTAGATAAGCTAAACACCCACGGGCAATCAACTTCCTAGCTCAAAGGCAAGAGATGATCCCAGATGGTGCATGGCTAACAGAACCCTTCCACACAACCGGGGATACACCGAGCACAGCTATGGTAATGGTCTTGGCATAACAATCCAAAACCACACGGTGAGGGGATAACCAGTCCATGCCCAGTATCACATCAAAATCTAGCATATCAAGAATCATCAAGTCACCCCAAGT
>QJPP01005957.1:0-26583 GCA_003996215.1 Jaltomata sinuosa | reverse complement strand
TTTGGGTACAGAGGTTCATCTTAGTACCGCCTTCCACCCTCAGACAGATGGCCAGTCCGAGAGGACCATTCAGATTCTGGAGGACATGCTTCGGGCCTGTGTTTTTGACTTTGGAGGTTCTTGGGATCAGTTTGTTCCCTTGGCAGAGTTTGCTTATAATAACAGCTTCCATTCGAGTATCGGCATGGCACCTTTTGAGGCTTTGTATGGCAGGTGTTGCAGATCACCGGTAGGTTGGTTTGATGGTTTTAGTTCTAGGCCACAGAACACATATTTTGCTTCGAGATTCCTTAGACCGAGTCCGAGTGGTTCAGGAAAGACTTCGGGCAGCTCAGAGAAGACAGAAGAGTTATACTGATCGTAGGCTTCGTGCCTTGGAGTTTAGTGTCGGTGACTTGGTGTTTCTCTGTGTATCTCCCATGAAGGGCGTGATGAGATTTGGTAGGCGGGGCAAGCTTAGCCCCAGGTACATTGGGCCATTCGAGATTCTTCAGAGGTTTGGTAGCGTTGCCTATCAGTTAGCCTTGCCTCTGATGTTTTCAGCTATACATCCTGTATTTCATGTTTCGATATTGCGTCGGTATGTCCTAGATGAGTCTCATGTGTTGCAGTGGGATTCAGTTCAGTTGGGTGAGGGTTTAGCGTTTGTTGAGGAGTCGGCGACTATTTTGGCCAGAGATGTCAGGAGATTGAGATCTCGAGAGATCCTGGTTGTTAAGGTTCAATGGAGGCACCGTCCAGTCGAGGAGGCTACCTGGAAGACCGAGAGAGATATGCGGGCTCAGTATCTGCAGTTGTTTGAGCCTTCAGGTACCCCCTTGACCTTGACTTTCGAGGACGAAAGTCCTTTTTAGTAGAGGATGATGTAATGACTATTCCGGTCATTTCCACGTATACATTTTCCTTGTACTGTTAGAGCTTGTTTGTAGCGGCCCCAAGTTATTTAAGGCTTGTCGGGACCGGTAGTTTGGTGTCGGGGCCATTTGTTTGGTTGTATGATAAGTTTTGAAGTCAAGCAAGTCGGCAAAAGTTATCGTAAGTTTCTTTAATAAATTTTCTGAACTTTGGGTAAGATGTCTCAGAGCGTTTCTCTCAATATATAAAGAGTTAGAAGCCCCCCCAAAATACCAAATCGAAGGTCTACGAGTCTAGTTTCCAACGAACAAAACCTCACATCCAATGGATCTCGGAGTAAAAAGTTAAAACTATTTTACTGCGGACTGTCTGGCCAAAACCGGGTCGCGAACCGAGTCGGGTCAAGATCGATTTTAAGCCTCAACTTCACGTTTTAAAACGCCCTTTCAGTTCTGAAACAGTGAGAAAACATAAGGGAGGGTTCCAAGAGAGTTCTTGAGTATCAAAATCATGCGATGGTGAATTGCGAAACCTAAATTTAACAACTTTATTAGCATCGCGCGTATATTTGAAAATATTTTATTTTTAAAAGTTATATTTTTTATTACCTTTTTAAAGTATTCTAATGTGTATGAAAAATACTTTTGTTATGACATAATTGTGTATGTATTTATTTTATAAGGGTTTTATATATTGTATTATTTCAACGGAGATAGTAAGTTTAGTTATGTTAAAAATTATTATTATAATATAGTAGGTTTTATTTTAAATGATTTTCTATTAATTATGGTATATTTAAAAAGTTATATTTATTTTATCAAGAACTTATGCAATATCCGAGTGTATATAGCGGGACAAATGATTTTAGAATGGACATCTCCACTCCACGTGTAAGTGGAGGGAGTGTCCAGCAAACGTATATTGAAGAGTTGACACCCAACTCTATCCTAATACATTATTTAGCATTTTTGTACCTATATAAATTTCCTTCACTTTGAAATATGTGATCCAAACATTTAAAATGGTTGCTGCCTAACTTTATCATTATTGAGAAGGGTAATATTCTCCACTCAACCATTCTCTCTTTATAAGTGTATTGTTATAGATATGCTTAGGCATTTTGAAATAATTAGAAGTATCGTTCTCGAGCACGCTCTATATAAATACATGCACATCTTTGAGAAACCGCAAGTTTTAGCCAAGGAGTGAGAAAAAGAAGTTAGTAGTGCATTCGGGGTACGAGCGCTAAGGGGAAATTGATTATCTATGCCAAGTTATTCAAGCCTAAATTCAAGTTTGATTTCATTTCGGTGTTTCTCGGAGTGGTTCGGACTTGGACATCGTCGTTCTAGCAGCTTGTCGCCGGACGATAGGTAGGTTACGATTTATTACCTAGACTCCGCATATATAGGATAAAATTGTATTAATGGGCATCCTTGGGTTGGTTTATTATGTTGGTACCACAGACCTCGACCGCTTTATTCATGTCCGCCTACTTTTGTTCCTCTGTTGCTTGTAGTACTTGCCGATATATTTTATTTACCCTTTTGGGAATGTCCGCGAGTCCCGGGCATAGAATTATCCTTCTAGGCTGGTTATGCTTGCTGAGTAGATGTGGGCCTGTGCAGGGTTGATAGGTTGATTTTGAGCTGCTGGGCAGCTATTGTGTTTGATCATACCATTTCCATGCATATAAAGAGGTTTTATCCATGTTTTACTACTGTTTTGGCTTCGGGCCTACTGGCATTATTTTCTAAACCTTGCATGGCCCCGGGGGCCCCTTTTGTATGGAAATAAATTGGAAATGGTTGATTTAACTTGTGAATACTCTTGGGTAAAAGAAAGAAAAATTATGATTTAAATCACCAGTTTTACGATTAACGCTAGACTCGGCAGGGCCGGGGTGCGAGTTGAGTTTTCTTGCTACTTGAAATGATTTTTAGCATCGATCGGACCGAGCACCCTAGATGACTTTCTACTGTTTAGACCCGGTTATCCCCGGGCACCCTTGGAGGGTTTTTTGAGATATTTTCCTACTACTTTAGTCATGGACAGGGTCTGGGCATGCATATTAGAGACTGGGTCTCTATCTTGAACCCGGACTTGCTTCCGGATGACATGTTTTGATACTGAGTTTTAGTATGGGGTCAGGGACCTCCATGGACCTTGCCATCCGGGCCTGGGGCTGCGGGCTGCGTGTGCCGGAGGAAGGGTATACAGTGGAGTAGAGGTATACGGGCAGTGTCCTTCCATGAAACCTACCTGCTGGGCCGGATCGGCACCGGAGGAGGTACATACTGAGATACCATTTAACTTGAGATCTTCATGCATTATATCATTTATTGTTTGAGGCTCCACCCTTGTTTGTTGTTTGTTGATTGTACGCTCCGGTAGTATGGGATGCCGGAGGGTTTGTTTTCACTTGTTTGTGTTCCTCGGTTGTATGGGCGGCCGGGGGACTGTAGGTAGACTCTTGCTATTTACTTACAGTATTGTTCCCTGTTACGGTTAAGTATGAAATTGGTTACTGCTAGACTGTTAGTTTCTGGATTTGAGATTGATATGATTAGTTGAGTTTGATTCATGTCTCTGAGCATGACTATCATTACTCTTTCCCTCTTCTTATACTTGAGGTTACCGGTATACCATCCACTTTGTAAACTTATTATGTATACACTGTTATTGCAAGGACCCCAGGTGCGTTATTTCTTACTTTCACATGTGCCTATGGTGTGTATATTCTGCTTACTAGCCTCACATGTGGTTCTGTTGATTTCCCTCTGGGCTAGTTCCTGTGTACCTTTCGTTGATTTCTGTGACTGCTTGCTTCTATTCCATCTGTTACTACGTTTTTATCTTATATGTGCGCAGTCAGCCTATGATACCTACTAGGTACCTTATGCTTCGCATTTGGTGCTCACCCTACCCCCCTGCATCTTTGGGTACAGATCCTAGCGTGGGCCTTCGCCGTTAGATCGTTGTGATTCATGCTTGGAGATCTGTTGGGGACTACTTCAGACTGAGGGTTAGCTCTTGGCAATCGGGGCTTAGCTTTAGTTTATCTTTTGCTTTATGTACTCTATTACCATTCAGAGACCTCTATATATATTGTTTTGGATCGTTTGCACTCCATGTATGTAGTTTTGGCTCTATACTATGATACCAGGTCTTGGGGTTTGGTTTAGTTTCCGCATATGTATATATATATATCCCTGTTATCTATTCTCTTCGTCTTGTTGCCTTATTTGTTAGATAGTAGCCCATTACTAACTGTCCTGGGCTACGGGGATTGGTTCACCTAATGGGGGTTGTAGGTGCCATCATGACCGAGAAATCGGGTCGTGACAACTTGGTATCACAGCTTTAGGTTCACCGGTGTCATCGGTATAGGAGCCAATGTCTAGTAGAGTCCTGCGGATCGGGGCGGAGACGTCCGTACTCAATCTTTGGGAGGCTACAGTGACATTTTAGGAAATTTGACTCTTTCATTGCTTCTGTGTCGTGCGTAGAACACTTGAAGTTTCTGGAAATCTCATTTGTTCTACTTCATTCTTCCACAGATGGTTCGTACGAGATCATCGGCGTCACGCGAAGATGAGCCTCCCACTCCAGCTAAGGGTCGAGGATGCCCTCCAGCAGTGGCACCTGCTAGAGCTGCTAGAGTGGAGATAGAGCCCGAGCAGCATGTGGATCAGGGGGCAGCCCAGGTACCACCATCTCCAGTACCAGCTCCAGCACCAGCTCGTACCTTCCTACGGCAGGGTATGCTGTAGTAAGGGTATACGATGTAGTTTTAGGTATAGTTGTAGTTTTCTTTCATGGATCCTAACTTCTGGGCCTATAGGCACCAGAGGAGGTACATACAGAGCTACTTTTCTTCTGGTTTTCACTTTTACATAATATCCTTTTTTGTGTACGATTCCACCCTTGGTTGCTATTTGCTGAGTGTATGCTTCGGTAGTATGGGATGCCATAGGGTTTATTTTCACTTGTATGTGTTCCTCGGGTGTATGGGCGACCGGTAGAACTGTAGGTAGATTTACTACTATATCCTGCTGTCGTTTTGATTCACTTGTTGGTTATATTTAGATTATTGGCTGATTATTCCTACTTTTAGAGTGTATTATTGGCATGATTTAGTTGTTAGAATTAGGTTTCAAGCATGAGATTATTTACATTCTTTCCTTCCTTCCCTTTTACTTGAGGTTACTAGTATACCGCCTATTTTCCTAAAATTCTCTCTATTTATATTGTTATTGCAAAGACCCCAGTTGTGTTCTTCTTTCCTTCACCTACATTTTGTGTCATTTATTTCTAGTAGTTAGCCGAGCATGATTGTTTTCTCCTTGTATTTCTTCTATGCTAGCTTCCGTGTACTTATTTGTTGCTTCTGTGATTACTTTTTGGATTTTTGTTATATTATTGCTTTTATATCTTATATGTGCCAAGTCGGCCTATGATGCCTAATGTGCCGCCATTTTACGGCACTTTCGACTCCTTTTAACTAAGAACAATCGTGCGTTTTCAAGCAACCATTGTCGTTTTTGATGGTTTTATGTTATGTTTTCAGGAAATAGGGACAAACATGGAAACGGAAGGAAATACGAGCAAAAAGAGCATTCTGGATAAGAGTGACGGACCGTCAAGCTCGTGACGGACTGTCAAGCCCAAGCCAACAAGGTGGTGACGGTCCGTCACCCAAACCGTCACACCAAAGCAGTGTCGCACCAAGGCAGCCCGCGATTAACCGTCACACCAAAGCAGTATCGCACCAAGGCAGCCCGCGATTAGGATTCCTACCGTGTTTGGGATTTGGTTTCTCGGATTCCTAATGCGTTTGGGATTTGGTTTCTCGGATTCCTAATGCGTTTGGGATTTGGTTTCTCGGATTCCTATAAATACCCTATGTTAGGTTTATTTTATTCATTATGCAAATCACGTTTTTACAATAATTTTAGGAGAGATTTGAGCAAAATTTTGAGAGCAAGAAACACGTTTTTCTCTTCTTGAATTCGTGTTCTTGAATTGTTCTTGGGATCTTGGTTTTTCGTGTTCTTGGATTATTGAAGATTGTTCTCATTATATTGTAAGAATCCCTTCTCTTTATTATGAATACAATTCTCTTCTCTTTTCTTTATAGCATGATTAATTAAACTCCCACAACTAGGGTTGTGGGAGCCATGGCAAACGTAGCAAGATAGATTCCGGGTAGCGTCGGGTTCAATATATATGTTGTCACGTTGTTAATCATACATTGTGTAACGTTTTCTAGTGGTTGCAAACATTAGAACATGCCTAGGTTTAATTTGCTTGAGTAAAGAGATTAAAACCGGGGAACTTGATTAACGACGGGGATTCGAGACTACCAACTCTCGTCTTATGATTAATGTTGTAACTAGATTAATCTACTTGATGTTTAGGATTGAAATCTAAAAGCACACCTTTTCAAGTTCGAGAGAATTGAAAAGTAAATTTGTCTATTTGGTTGAGAAACATTTAGACGATACCATTAATTCAATCACATCGTGACATGCATATAAAAAGAACCCGATTAAGCCTAGAATCGACATTGTTACCAACGCCATGGTAAACACTTCCCTAGTTCATTCTCCTACTGATTATTTCTCATACATTATTGCTTGTTTTGTTTACACTTCGTTCACAAAACCCCCCCTATTTACCGGAAACTATTGACCATTAGTCATCTACTTCACTAACGACTTGAATTTGTATCTTATTCCCTGTGGGATCGACCCCAACCTCTGTTGGGTTCTATATTTGACAACGATCGCTTACGCTTCCTAATTGGAGGTGTAGTTTGAGCGTTATCAAAAAGTGGCGCTGTTGCCGGGGAATACGGTTGTTTGTTAAGTCCGGTGTGTTTATTTGACTCTTAGTCATACTTTCCTGCTTTTACTTTTATTTGTTGTTTTTGTTTATTATAGGGTATATAGTTGTGCATACGGTTGTTTATTAAGTCTGGGGTATCTTGATGAAGTCTGAGTAATCAAGACACCCGCGTCGTGCCGCGATGTTAAATCAGGCGTTGTATGGGAGGCAACCCATAAATTGTTGTTGTATTATAGTCTAATTAATTCGTGGGAAAACCTGTGAGTCACCACCGAGGGTTTTTGTTGCCGTGTTTCTTTTCCCTCCGGTGTGCTATCTAGTAGAACCGGCATGTTAGGTTGTTATTTTAAATTTTTTAGTGTCTATAGTGATGAGCATGGCGTTTTCTCTTGACTAAAAACGAAGCCCCTTTAAAAATTTTCTGGTTTTGTACTTATGTTGAAACGATTGACTGTCTGGATCCTTGAATGTCATTGTGTGGTTATGATTAGAATGAGTATGCTTAAGCCGAGCGGTTGTTTGATAGTTGGTAGCGATATAGTTTCTTGGTGCCAAGTGCGTGTGAGGTTATTGTTATAAATTCTTACTTTGTGCATGCATCTAGAACTTGCCCGGTCTATTCTGTTAAGTTTGAAGTTTGGTTGCTTAGGAAAGGATCACAGGCCCTTTTTGTGTGCAGTCCACTTAGCCTATAAGACCGTCCAAATGTAAATAATCCCTTTGATCCCTGTTTGAGCCATAATTGACTTTGTTCTTTCAATAACCTGTCACCGTTCCTGTTCAACGTTGAATCCCTATTTTTGCCCTGGTCCTTCCTTGGACATCGTGCACCTCAACTCAGGCAATCAGCCTAAGTTGAGGGTGGCTATTATAGAGGTAAACCCTGTTTTGGCCCTGGTCCTCCCTAGGACATCGTGCACCTCACTTCAGGCAATCAGCCTAAGTTGAGGGTGGCTACTATAGAGGTGAATGATAAGAAAAAGAGGATGGAGAAGATTGGTTGTGAATAGAGTGAAAATTCGGGTGTGTGCCTAAAAAAAAAAAAAAAGATAAAAAAGATCGAAAAAGAAATAAAAAGAATTGTCAAAATAAAGAGGCCGCATCTGTAGCTAGAAACAAGGAAATAAAAAAGGTGAACAAGGATGGACAAAGTAAAGTTATGTGGTAATATGATGTCAATGGTTCCAAGGAGGGCTTAGTCACTAACCCCTAAATGTATCATACCTGCACCTGAAGCCTCATTACAAGCCAAAACAAGTCCTGTAGTGATCTTGAGCGGCTTTCTGAAGAACTGAAATAGAATAGTAAGGGCAAGACTATGGTATCGCATGTGCATTGTTTGAAATCGTTTGTGAGTGTGAGCGCTTACCTAGTCCTAAATCTTGTGTGTAGGATTTCTTTGTGGTGAGGGCACCAAGATGTCTGTATTGTCTATTGATTGTTAGGATAGCTGCGCGTGTGTATGTAGAATGTTCTATCATATCGGAATGACATGTTTGGATCCTTGCAAGTTAGTGTTTCATACATTTGTGGGCTACGAGGGAGCTTGATTTAAAATGGAATAAGATGTTGAATGACCATGAGTTGCTAGAGACACGAGTTTGTTTTCTTAGTTGAGTCGTCTTATTGTTTTTTTGTCATGTTGCTTGAGGACAAGCGAACGTTTTAAGTTGAGGGTGTTGATGTGCCGCCATTTTACGGCACTTTCGACTCCTTTTAACTAAGAACAATCGTGCGTTTTCAAGCAACCATTGTCGTTTTTGATGGTTTTATGTTATGTTTTCAGGAAATAGGGACAAACATGGAAACGGAAGGAAATACGAGCAAAAAGAGCATTCTGGATAAGAGTGACGGACCGTCAAGCTCATGACGGACCGTCAAGCCCAAGCCAACAAGGTGGTGACGGTCCGTCACCCAAACCGTCACACCAAAGCAGTGTCGCACCAAGGCAGCCCGCGATTAACCGTCACACCAAAGCAGTGTCGCACCAAGGCAGCCCGCGATTAGAATTCCTACCGTGTTTGGGATTTGGTTTCTCGGATTCCTAATGCATTTGGGATTGTGTTTCCTAGACTCCTATAAATACCCTATGTTAGGTTTATTTTATTCATTATGCAAATCACGTTTTTACAATAATTTTAGGAGAGATTTGAGCGAAACTTTGAGAGCAAGAAACACGTTTTTCTCTTCTTGAATTCGTGTTCTTGAATTGTTCTTGGGATCTTGGTTTTTTGTGTTCTTGGATTATTGAAGATTGTTCTCATTATATTGTAAGAATCTCTTCTCTTTATTATGAATACAATTCTCTTCTCTTTTCTTTATAGCATGATTAACTAAACTCCCACAACTAGGGTTGTGGGAGCCATGGCAAACGTAGCAAGATAGATTCCGGGTAGCGTCGGGTTCAATATATATGTTGTCACATTGTTAATCATACATTGTTTAACGTTTTCTAGTGGTTGCAAACATTAGAACATGCCTAGGTTTAATTTGCTTGAGTAAAGAGATTAAAACCGGGAAACTTGATTAACGACGAGGATTCGAGACTACCAACTCTCGTCTTATGATTAATGCTGTAACTAGATTAATCTACTTGATGTTTAGGATTCAAATCTAAAAGCACACCTTTTTGAGATCGAGAGAAGATAAAAGGAAATTCGTAAGTTTGTACATTGATAAGTTTGTATTCTACCTACTTATTTAGATTCTAATCTTATACTTTTGCTAGTATAAAGTGGATAAATAGTACAATTTGACACGAAGTCCTTCTATTTTACAGGTTTCTGTGTTTTAGAAGGGTTCGAGAAAGATTTAAGTGAAAACAAGTCAAATGGAGCAAAAGAAGAGCTGTTGTACACTGGCCCCAAAATGGTCATCGCAACTGCGAAGACAAAGCCATGCGATCGCGACGAGTTGGCAGAAACTCAAAGCATCGCAACCATAAGAGTGGATTCACGCAATCGCGGTGAAGGAAATTGAAGAGCCTCACGATCGCGAAGGCCATGCACGTGATCGCGACAAAGGATTCATCAGCTGCGGGCCAGATTTTGAAATTCCCATTTTTGCAAACCCCAATTCACATAAAACACCTCCAAGTTGCCTTGAAACAAATCTTTGGCTATTTTCATAACTTTTGAGCAAGCTTGGGATCAAGGTTCATCAACCAACACCATAGGAGTGAAGATTAGGATGCTTTGTATTGTAAAATCTTTAGATTCCACTCTTCAACTCTTGTTCTTAATTGCTATTTAATTGGTGTGTTTGTTGACTTGAGATTTTGGGTTTGTATTAGAGATAATACTTTGTGGGTTTTTGATTCAAAATCTAGATTTGTTCTTGTTTGATTATTTGGGTCTATTAAATTTTCTATGCTTGAATTTATGGTCAATCGTTGCAAACATTGACTTGGCTTATTGGGTTTTTACTCGAGAGAGAAATTCTCGAATTCGAGAAGGTTCAATAGTGGGAACTTGGGAATCCATCTAGATTGGAGGCTAGAGATAGCTCCAATCGCAGAATCTCCCATTTAAGGGTCTGAGCTAGAGATAGGACGACCTTCCCAAGTTAATTAGTTGCTTGTTTATCGCACCGAATGATGTTCTAACCGAAATCTTTCATAAATGTGGATGTTGATCGAGAGATAGCACTCCACACCTATGACCAAGACTACCTAGGTGTCAACCCGATGAAAATCTTGTGAATTAAATTCCCACTCCTAATTCTCCCTTGTAATCCTTGCTTGGTTAAAACAAGGTGAAAGCCATTGATCAATCTATCTTTTATTTGTTTTTCTTTATCTTTTAGTTACAGTTAAATCCCCACTTTAGATATCTTTTTCCCTTTTTGTCTATTCGAACCTCAATAAGTTGCTTTTATGCTTTATTAGCTCGATCGTGACTACATTATTCCCTTGGTTTTGACCCCAACACCTGTTGGGAATAATAAATTTTGTTTTGATTACACGATCATCATGACCTCCTTAATTGGAGAGCACGATTTGAGCATTATCATACATCCGTAAGATAGTTTGATTGCATGGAGTTCTAGTTTCTATCTTATAAAATAGAGGTACATAGTTTAATTCTAACTTTTGGAGGATAATGTAGGCTAAATTAGGTACTACTTTGTACCTTAGTATAATGTTTCACCCTCAGACTAATAGGTAGTCTGAGTGGACAATTTAGGTTTTAGAAAATATGCTTCACACATGTGTGATAGACTTTGGTGGTCATTAGGACCAGTTTTTGCCATTGGCAAAGTTTGCTTATAACAACAATTATCACTCGAGTATTGATAGGGCTCCATTTGAGGAATTGTATGGGAGGAGATGTAGATCTCCCATTGGTTGGTTTGATACTTTTGAGGTGAGACCTTGGGGTACTGACCTTTTGTGTAAATCAGTGGAGAAGGTGAAATTCATTTAGGAGAATCTCTTAGTCTCTTAGTAGCCTAGAGTAGGCAGAAAGAGTATATAGACCGAAAGGTTTGGGATATAGAATTTATGGTAGAAGAGCAAGTGATGCTAAAGGTTTTACCCATGAAGGGTGTGATCAGGTTTGGTAAGCGAGGTAAGCTCAGTCCGAGATTCATTGCTCCATTTTAGGTCGTTAGGAGTTTGGAGGAGGTAGCCTATGAATTCTCTTTGCCTCCAGGTTTGTCGGGAGTCCACCTGGTGTTTCATGTGTGTATTTGAAAGAAATATCATGCTAATGGGAATTATATTATCACGCCCCGAGGTTACCCCCTAGGCGTAACACGGGACTCGGGACCACAAGGATCCCAAGCTAACCCTTGGTCATAGCATTCTCAAGCATAACAAAAGATAAGCGGAAGCATAATACGGAAATCCAATAAAAAAACATCAATAAGGGTCTAAGAACTACATAACATACAATATCCAAAAAGGGAACTCGAATACAAACTATGTTTGAAAGCCTCTAGTCAAAACATAATGAGTTGCTAGGAGAAGTCCCTAGCTAACTCGGAGTAAAGAAATACATCTATCATAAGGAAAAGCATAACTAGTCCTCGAACCATGAGGACTCACCAAAGCTGACTAAGGAGGTGGCCTGAGACTCTAGCCACGAAACTGAGAAGGGGTACCTGAATCTGCATCATCAAAGGATGTAGCGCAATATGCGTTAGTACTATGGAATGTACTAAGTATGTGAGAAATGCATGAGTTCTGACAAAATCAGCTTAAAACATGCTTTAAATGAACTTATTACATAAAGAAGGACCATAAATAAATGATAAGGTACAAATATAAGACATGAAGGAAGGCTTAGGTTCCAAAATATAGATTTATACATAACTTCATAACTTGAAAATAAATATATGGGAGTTTCTCTTAACCGACATTAAACCATGCTGAGCTACATGGAGTTCAGTGTCTTGCACCCACACTAAAAGATTTGTCCTAACCGGCCAAGGTTAGAACCATGTCATACCAGGATCCTCTCATAATAATCCTTAACACGGGCAACCTACGGTGGCAACTTAGTTTTGGATTTGGGTTATATGAAACCTTATCTCTCGGTGCTAAATACTACTCTCAAAACATAATAATAACATGAGCTCATATACATGGGACATATCTAATGCCAAACTTGTTCATACTTATTCATGACTTGTTCATACCCCGGATTGTCATACTACTCATGAGTTTTGGATTAAAAAATGATCCATGAGCATTGATGGAACATCGGGTGTCTTGCCTTGCATCATATTTCATATCATGGAAAAACTTCAATACTTCATGACTTGTAAAATTTTCATAGCTCTAGTTCAATTTTCATAAAATATATATTTTCATAGAATCATAGAACTAGGCATGCAAGTTCATAATTACATAAAGGCCATGATATCTAATCATGCCTACATTCTCTTGAAAATATGTAAATTAATGGATTTATGCTAGAAATCAACTTTCATGCTTGGGCTTTTAAAATCTACAAGAGAATCATATTCAAATCATGTGTAATCAATAGAAACCATGAATTTAAACATAGAAACTGATTTCATAAATTTTCCCCAAATTTAGATCAAAACCCTAATTTCATAACTCCATAAATCCAAATTAAGACTTGGGGATTTTGGGCACAAGTGTGAAAGGAACCCATTGTTAAAGACCCACAAACCTTGGATGAAGATTACCCACTTCAATGGAAAAGATTTGGAGACTTGACTTGGAGCTATAGTCAATCGAGTCTTCAATTCCTGAAAACTTTTCTCACAAGAGTCGAACCACTGAAACTTAACTTTTTTCTGAGTCAATCGGCTCAAAGGGGAAGCAATGGAGGAAAACCCCTCCACAAATCTCCTATAGTAACTAGCCAAACCCAAGAAACTCCTAATATCAGATGGAGAAGTCGGTCTAGGCCAGTTCTTTACCACCTCGATCTTTTGAGAATCAACCCGAATACCATCTTTAGTCACAATATGACCCAGAAATGCAACAGACTACATCCAAAATTCGCACTTGCTAAACTTAGCAAACAACTGTCTATCCTTGAGAGTATGCAACACAACACTCAATTGATCCACATGGTCCTCCTCACTCCGAGAGTAGATGAGGATATCATCAATGAAAACAATCACAAACATATCCAAATACTGTTTGAACACACGGTTCATCAAATCCATAAAAGTTGCAGGAGCATTCGTTAGACCAAAAGATATAACAAAAACTCATAATGACCATAGTGAGTCCTGAAGGCTGTTTTTGGGATATCACATTCCCGAACCCGAAGTTGATGATAACCAGATCTAAGGTCAATTTTGGAGAAGAAACTAGAACCCTGAAGTTGCTCGAACAAGTCATCAATCCTAGGAATGGGATACTTATTCTTGATTGTGACCTTGTTCAATTGACGGTAATCAATACACATTCTAAGAGATCCATCCTTCTTACGAACAAACAAAACTGGGGCACCCCAAGGAGAAATACTAGGCCTGATGAAACCCTTATCAAGCAAGTCTTTCAATTGATCTTTCAACTCCTTGAGTTCCGTGGGCTCCATTCTATAGGGAGGAATAGAGATAGGATTCGTATCTGGAAGAAGATCTATCCCAAAGTCAATTTTCCGCTTGGAAGGGACTCCGGGCAAATCATAGGGGAACACTTCTAGGAATTCGTTCACAATAGGAACAGACTGAATAGTCAGGGTCTCGGACTTCGTATCCATAACCTGAACTATATGATAGATATAACCCTTAGAAATCATCTTCCTAGCCTTAAGATAAGATATGAAATGACCCTTCGAAGAAGAGGGACTCCCTTGCCATTCTAGGACAGGTTCATTAGGAAACTTGAAACTAACCACACAGGTGCAGCAATCAACTGAGTCATAACATGCATACAACCAATCCATACCAAGAATGACATCAAAATCAGTCATCTCCAACTCTACTAAATCCACTGAAGTGACTCTATGAAGGACTGTGATAGGGCAATCTTGATAGACTTTTTCGGCTAGGATTGACTCACCAACAGGAGTAGAAACATGAAAGGGTTCTAAAAGCATTTCGGGACCAATCTCAAACTTACAAGCAATATAAAGGGTTATAAAAGACAAAGAGGCACCGGGGTCCAACAAGGCATACATATCAAGAGAGAAAACTTTCAACATACCGGTAACCACATCTGGAGAACTCTCATGATCCTAGCAGGAGGACATAGCATAAAGACAATTCTGGCACTCACCACCAGAACCAGAAGTTGCACCCTGCAGGGCTAGTCTACAACCTAAAGCTGCTGGAGTAGACTCAGTCCTACCACCTCCCTGCCCCTTCTTAGATAAAGGGCAATCTCTAAGCACGTGCCCAGTTTGTCCACAACCATAGCATACAGCCGTGCCCAAATGACACTCTCTCGGGTGATTCTTCCCACACTTGGTACAAATGGATAAAGAAGGCCCCTTAGCAACACTTCCTGAGACTGGGAATAAGAACCAGATCCTCTACTACCCTTATCATGATGAGGCCTCTGAGCCTGGGTAGTAGCACTAACAGAAGAATGAACGGGTCTGAATTACTTCTTTTGGAAAGAAGGGCGATGTCCACCCCCGTACCTATGATGACCAAAACCCGATCCCTCGGATCTACCCCTCTTATTCTCCCTAGCCATCTCCTTAAGCTTATCACCCTCAATCTGATGGGCTGGGTCATGAGACGAGAGATGTTCATGTCACGCAACAACAAGGCAAACCTACACTCCTTCTTCACTATATCAGAGACACCATAGATGAACTTGCTCATTTGATCATGCGAGTCCGCTACCATAGAGGGAGAATACCTAGACAACTGAGTGAACTTCAAACTATACTCTTGCACCAACATCAAACCTTGTCTCAAGTTCACAAATTCCTCCACCTTCACTTGCCTCAACTCACAAGGAAAGAACCTATCAAGAAAGGCTCTCTCAAAACACTCCCATATCATGGGGATCGCATCCCTCACCCTAGCCTTATTCTATTGCGTGAGCCAAATATGAGCCACATCCTTGAGTTGATAGGATGCAAGCTCCACACAATCAACACCCTCTACTTGCATAACCTCAAACATCTTCTTTACTTCATCAACAAAGGTGAGCGAATCCTCTCTCACTTTTGAACCCTAAAACTCCGGTGGGTTCATACGGATGAAGTCACGAACTCGGGGTAGCCTGCTACCCCACCTTGAAGATGAGCAGGGACAGAAGCCTATTAATTTTCCAAAGTCTGAGCTAGAAAATGGATAGCATTCCTAATCTCATTATCCATGACATCGGGAACCGGAACTTGAAGAGCAGTATTTTGAGTGGCTCGGGGAGGAATAGCACGTCGATGAGGCATAATCTGAAATGCATAAGATAAGGATTAGAAGAATATTATACTTAAGCGAATAATGCAATGAAGAATTCTAGTTTTAAGTCACTTTTTCTGAGTTTCATCTCATAAACTCTATGACTTTATTCCAGAGCTCTACAAGAGGTGATTATCCCAAGGCCCAAGGCTAGGGTGATTTTCTGGTTAAGGTAAGTTTGGTACATCAATTTCTTCATCTAATAATCCTCTAGCATCATAGAAATGCTAAATTATGGTTAAATTATGGGTTAGAACCCTAGGTTTATGAAAAGCGTGAGAAAACCTATGGGTACATGTAATAATCATCTAATACTTATAAGTTGTAAGTTAACACTTCCTCGCATGATATCGATATTCATAAATATGAATTGTGGTGATTGGGAACCTTGAGTTCCATAAAAATAGTACCTTTAGCATAAAAACTGCTTGAAAGGGGATAATTGGAGTAGAAACTCCATAAATTGAGATAATGCGCATATTGCAAAACTAGAATATGGTTAATTGACCCTTGTGTAATATTATATACCTTGAATAGGGGTAGAATTAGTGCTTTTGAATGCCCAAAGCTTATATTTGAAGAATAAATGATTGATTATTCTTATAATTTCTTATTTTAGACTTTTAATATTCCAAGGCATTCAGGAAAGGAAAAGCTCTTGCAAATTAGCTTGATTTATTGGGGTTCTTTTTTTGAGGTAGCTTATGGTTTATGTGGAGTTAGACTTAATTTAGTCACTAGTATGTGTTATGAATCGATAAAGCATGTTGATTTGTCTTTCAACATATTTGTGATTAATATTACTGGCTTTACAATTGCTTGTGTGAATAAGCTTATAAACTGTTGAAGCCTGTCTTTAAATGACTTGTGAGGATGATGTGCACTTATTACAATTATTGTGTACTTGTTGATATTATCCCGAGAGATAGCTGAAATGAGAACATACTGAGATATGTTGAATGGGATTGAGAATATACATACTATTTTGTTTATGAGTGGCTCGAGTCTGATGTGAGCTTATGGATGAGCAATAATGTTAGGGAGTGGATACCATGCCGGTATGGTACATAGACCCTAGGCCTTCCCTTGTAGGTCATATCTAGTTGGGAAGAAATAAGTGAGTTTAGATATGGTATAGAATGACTCTGATGAGATACAGAGGCTATACAACTGTAAAATCAGTATGGACACGATTCTATGTTTGTGATGTGACTGCATTATATTTTCTTAGTTTCATAATGAATTATTATATATGTTGGGTGACTTATATGTCCTTTACTTGTTGACATTGATATGTTTGGGTTTGGGTGATTTACCTGGCTTATGTGACTACTTGATTATTTTAGTTCTTCGTTATGTGTTGGTGTAGCTGTCTACTTGCCTTATTTGGTTCATGAGATATACTTTCTACTATTTTGAGTCGGCCTATGATGCCTACTAGTACATAGTATTTGTACTGTTGCTACTCCTGTACTTTCTTTGAATGCAGACTATGTTTCACAAACTTCGATGCGACCTCGTATCTAGTGCCTTCAGTTGATCGATTTGAGGGTGAGCTACTCTTAATAAGGCTACCATAGATCTTTCTAGTTATTGATGTCTATCTTCTCGGTATTATAATATTTATTAGTTTATTTTGGATATTCTTAGACATTAATTAGCTAGAGTGCTTTGTATGATGACTTTTGGATTTTGGGGATCTAATAGATTGATTTTCACACATTATTTATTTGATTAGTTGAGACTTGCTTATTTTATTTTGAATTGCCTTATTATTGTTAAATGAATTGGTTATGAATTGGGTTAGTTTGAAGGACATGGTTCACCGATTGGGGGGTCAGTGTGGGTGCCACTCACAGACATTTGGGTCGTGACAAAAGCACAAATTATGTGCGACACTCAAGGAGGGATTAAGTCAATTTTTATCCCAAATGAATATCCTACCCGTCCTTGTACCTACATTACAAGCCAATAACAATTCCTATAAAATTCATTCCAAGTGTTCTCACATTAATGGAGACTTACATAAGGGCCAAACATATGGCATCACAATTGCATACGTTGAACATTCTTCTAAGTGTGAGTATACTTCACCAAAAGTCCTCAAATCAAATGCTTCAAATGTGTGCAAAGTAGGACTTTTTGTATGGTGAGGACACTTGAAACATGAGGAAAGGTATAGTGCAAAACCTTTATTTAAAGCAAGACGAACAATTCTTGTCAATACTTAGGTATGTTTGAGGTACCACTTGATGTTAGGAATTATTTCAAAGTCAATCTCAGTTGGAACCGAAGCAAATAAGAGAAATTTATAAGCAATACAATTTGTTGATAACAACTACAGTTAAGAATTGATCCTCTCTTCACATCGTCATTGTTTAATAAAGAAATTTTGAAGGCACAACCTTTTAATATCCATCAAAGTAACTTGTTAGGTTATTCCTCAACAATGTTGCATTTCTTTCTTTGGGTCATCCGCCTAAAAATGTGACCAATATGTTAACCCCGTGAGTGTGAGATGTATATTTTTGCTTCATTGGGTTGTTCACCCTAAAATTATAACAACGGGTTAACTCTGCAAGTGTGAGATTCCTATTTTGCTTCATTGGATCGTCCGCCCTAAAAATATGGCCAATAGGCTAATCCCATGAGTGTGAGATGCCTGTTTTTCTTTATTGGTCATCCGCCCTAAAAACCTGACTAACAAGCCAACTCCGTGAGTATGAGATGGATGTTTTTCTTTATTGGGTCATCTGCCCTAAAAATGTGGCCAATAAGCTAACTCCATGAGTGTGAGATGCCAATTTTGTTTCATTGGGTCTTACATCTTAAGAATGTGACCAATCTTTAAGGTATATGTTTAATTGAATACATAACATTCATTCCAAATGATTAAAATATTGCAAGAAATTGTTTTTCTCTATATTAATATGTGCATACTACTGTCACACCCCGAGACTACCTCCTGGATGCAACACGGTACTTAGAGTCAAAAGTGACCCCAAGCTAACCTATGGTATGTCATAACTAAGCATTCTGATTAAATATTATCCATGCGGAAGCTAAACTGATGTAATCATAATAGTTTTAAAACATCTGAATATATATAAAGTCTGACTGTATAAGCTGAAAGAATAACTTGTGTCTGCAAGTCTCTATCTAAGATGAGTTGTTGTGATAAGCCCCCAGCTAACTCTAAAAGTCTAAAAACTATAAATAATGACTGAATAAAGAAAACATAAATCTCGTCCTAGAAGTAGGAGGACTCACCAATTGAGCTGCTGAAAGGACTGGAGAATCATACTATGCGCGGTCTGGATGTTGAGCATCTGCACCTACATCATTGTCACGACCCGATTTCTCGGTCATGATGGCACCTACAACCCCCGGTAGGTGAACCAATCCCCGTAGCCCAGGACAGTTAGTAATGGGCTACTATCTAACAAATAAGGGAACAAGACGAAGAGAATAGATAACAGGGATATAAATATATACATATGCGGAAACTAAACCAAACCCCAAGACCTGGTATCATAGTATAGAGCCAAAAATACATACATGGAGTGCAAACGATCCAAAACAATATATACAGATGTCTCTGAATGGTAATAGAGTACATAAAGCAAAAGATAAAATAAAGCTAAGCTCCGATCACCAAGAGCTCACCCTCAGTCTGAAGTAGTCCCCAACAGATCTCCAAGCACGAATCACAACGATCTAACGGCGATGGCCCACGCTAGGATCTGCACCCAAAGATGCAAGGGGGTGGGGTGAGCACCAAATGTGTAATGACCCTTCCGGTCATTTCCACATACACGTTTTCCTTGTGCCGTTAGAGATTGTTGTAGCGGACCCAAGTCATTTAAGGCTTGTCGGGACCAGTAGTTCAGTGTCGGGTCCATTTGTTTGATCGTATGATAAGTTTTGAAGTCAAGCAAGTCGGCAAAAGTTATCGTAAGTTCTTTAATAAATTTTCTGAACTTTGGGTAAAATGTCTCAGAGCTTTTATCTCAATATATAAAGAGTTAGAAGTCCCCCGAAATACCAAATCGAAGGTCTACGAGTCTAGTTTCCAACGCACAAAACCTCACATCAAACTGATCTCAGAGTAAAGAGTTATGACTGTTTTACCGCGGACTGTCTTGCAGAAAATGGGTTGCGAACCGGGTCGCGAACCGGGTCGGGTTAAACTCGATTTAAGCCTCAACTTCACGTTTTAAAATGCCATTTCAGTTCCGAAACAGTGAGAAACCATAAGGGAGAATTCCAAGAGAGTTCTTGAATATCAAAATCGTGCGTTGGTGAATTGCGAGTCTAGGTTTTAGAATTTTATTAGCATCGCGCGTATATTTGAAAATATTTTATTTAAAAGTTGGATTTGGTAAAAATTATATTTTTATTACCTTTTCAAAATATTTTAAAGGTTTATGAAAAATATTTTTGTTGCGATATAATTGTATATGTATTTATTTTATAAGGTTTTTATATATTGTAATATTTTAACGGAGATAGTAAATTTAGTTATGTTGAAAATTATTATTATAACATAGTAGGTTTTATTTGAAATAATTTTCTATGAATTATGGTATATTTAAAAAGATATTTATTATACCACGAATTTATGCAATACTCGAATATTTATATAACGGGGTGGGTGAAGATGTGTTAAACAACCCCCACTTCCACGTGGAAGTGGAGGGGAGGGACACACAATGTGGTGTGCTGCCACTTATCCCTTGCAGCATGTTATTGCAAACTAGTTAAGTTGGCAGCATATTACATTTATGTTGACTTCAACATTTTGCAATGCTAATTGCTGCCAACATACATAATATTGCTTTGGGACGTAAGTTTGGTGCAAAATTGCCACAGTATATCATTCATTTGTCACGTTAAAAGTTGATTCCAATAGGCAAGATCTTGATAATTTATTGGATCACCGGAAAGGAAATCTATTATCTACGTCAAGTTATTCAAGTCTGAGTTCGAGTGTGATTTCATTTCGGAGCTTTTCGGAGAGGTTCAAGCTTGTCATCGGACGACAGGTAGGTTACGGTTTATTTTCTCTAGACTCCGCATATATAGAATAAAATTGTATTAATGGGCATCCTTGGGTTGGTTTATTAGGATGGTACCACAGACCTCGACCGCTTTATTCATGCCCGCCTTCTTTTGTTCCTCCGTTGCTTGTAGTATTTGCCGATATATTTTATTTACCCTTGTGGTCCTGTGAGGCCTTGTTGACTCTGGAACATAGAAGGTGGGATTTTGGGAATGTCCGCGAGTCCCGGGCATAGAATTATCCTTCTAGGCTGGTTATGCTTGCTGAGTAGCTGTGGGTCTGTGCAGGGTCGATAGGTTGATTGTGAGTTGCTGGGCAGCTATTTTGTTTGATCATACCATTTTCATGCATAAAAAGAGGTTTTATACAGATTTTACTACGGTTTGGGCTTCGGGCCTACTGGCACCATTTTCTAAACCTTGCATGGCCCGGGGGGCCCATTTTTTATGGAAATAATTTGGAAATGGTTTGATTTAACTTGTGAATATTCCTGGGTAAAAGGAAGTAAAATTATGTTTTAAAACACCAGTTTTACTACTACGCTAGACACGGCAGGGCCGGGGTGCTAGTTGAGTTTTCTTGCTACTTGAGATGATTTTTAGCCTCGGTCGGATCGAGCACCTGAGATGACTTTCTACTGTTTAGACCCGGTTATGCCCGGGCACCATTGGAGGGGTTTTGTTTTGAGATATTTTCCTACTACTTTAGTCCTGGACAGGGTCTGGGCATGCATATTCGAGACTGGGTCTCTATCTTGATACCGGACTTGCTTCCGGACGACATGTTTTGATACTGAGTTTTAGTATGGGGTCTGGGACCTCTATGGACCTTGCCATCCGGGCCAGGGGATACGGGCTGCGTGTGCCGGAGGAGGGGTATACGGTGGAGTAGAGGTATACAGGCAGTATCCTTCCATGAAACCTACCTGCTGGGCCGAATCGGCGCCGAAGGAGGTACATACAGAGATACCATTTCAGTTGAGATCTTCATGCATCATATCATTCATTGTTCGAGGCTCCACCCTTGTTTGTTGTTTGTTGATTGTACGCTCCGGTAGTATCAGATGCCGGAGGGTTTGTTTTCACTTGTTTGTGTTCCTCGGTTGTATGGGCGGCCGGGGGACTGTAGGTAGAATTTTGCTATTTACTTACAGAATTGTTCCCTGTTACGGTTAAGTATGAAATTGGTTAGTGCTAGACTGTTAGTTCTGGATTTGAGGTTTATGTGATTGGTTGAGTTTGATTCATGTCTCTGAGCATGCCTATCGTTACTCTTTCCCTCTTCTTACACTTGAGGTTACCGGTATACCGTCCATTTTGTAAACTTATTATGTATACACTGTTATTGTAAGGACCCCAGGTGCGTTGTTTCTTACTTTCACCTGTGCCTATGGTGTATATGTTTTGCTTGCTGGCCTCACATGTGGTTCTGTTGACTTCCCTCTAGGCTAGTTCCTGTGTACTTTTCATTGATTTCTGTGACTACTTGCTTCTATTCTGTCTGTTACTATGCTTTTATCCTATATGTGCCCAGTCGGCCTATGATACCTACTGGGTACCTTATGCTTCGCATTTGGTGCTCACCCCTACCCCCTGCATCTTTGGGTGCAGATCCTAGTGTGGGCCATCGCCGTTAGATCATTGTGATTCGTGCTTGGAGATCTGTTGGGGACTACTTCAGACTGAGGGTGAGCTCTTGGCGTTCGGAGCTTAGATTTAATTTATCTTTTGCTTCGTGTACTCTATTACCATTCAGAGACATCTGTATATATTGTTTGGATCGTTTGCACTCCATGTATGTAGTTTTGGCTCTATACTATGATACCAGGTCTTGGGGTTTGGTTTAGTTTTCGCATATGTATATATTTATATCCCTGTTATCTATTCTCTTCGTCTTGTTCCCTTATTTGTTGGATAGCAGCCCATTACTAACTGTTCTGGGCTACGGGGATTGGTTCACCTACCGGGGGTTGTAGGTACCATCATGACCAAGAAATTGGGTCGTGACAACTTGGTATCAGAGTGTTAGGTTCACCGGTGTCATCGGTATAGGAGCCAATGTCTAGTAGAGTCCTGCGGATCGGGGCGGAGACGTCCGTACTGAATCTTTGGGAGGCTACAGTGACATTTTAGGAAATTTGACTCTCTCATTGCTTCTGTGTCGTGCGTGGAACCCTTGAAGTTTCTGGAAATCTCATTTGTTCTACTTCATTCTTCCGCAGATGGTTCATACGAGATTATCGGCATCACGCAGAGATGAGCCTCCCTCCCGAGCACCAGCTCCAGCGCCAGCTCCAGCGCCAGCTCCAGTGCCAGCTCCAGTACCAGCTCTAGTTCCCACTTCTGTGCCAGCTCCAGCCGCAGCTCAGTCTCCAGATATTCGGGGATTACTATTACAGCTTTTGGGTGTGATTGGAGAGCGGCCTTCTGAGGTAGCGCAGACACCCGCTCAGGGGGCAGCCCTGGGTGCACAGAGCTCAAGAGTGCAGCCTGCTACTATGGCTCCCCGTGCGGAGGTCATTCCGGTTCCATCTGTTGCACAGCCTTTTGCTCCTCGCCCAGTTTTGACAGAGTTAGAGCAGAAGGCGTTGGGTAGGTTTTTGAGGTTAGCACCTCCGAGGTTTGCTGGTACTTCTGGACAGGATCCACATGACTTTATTACTACCTGTGAGGAGATGTTGCATCATTTGGGTTTGTTGGAGACTCACGGGGTTGGTTATACTACCTATTAGTTGGAGGGCCCAGCGAAGTTATGGTGGAGGGCTCAGGTTCCTTTTACCTGGTCTGAGTTTTATGAGGCTTTTATGGCAAAGTTCCTACCTCAGAGTGATCGTGAGCGTCGCAGGGAGCAGTTTACTCACCTTATGCAGGGATCTATGACTATCTCAGAGTATGAGACTCGTTTTCATAAGCTAGCACCGTTCGGAGCTATGATCATTCCTACCGAGGTAGATAGGATTCGCAGATTTGTATGGGGTTTGAGGCCAAAGATCAGGCAGCCAGCTGAGATATTGATTGCCAGTGGTCGGTCATTCCAGGCTATTGTGGACTATGCCCGCACTGTGGAGGACTTACAGCGACATGATCAGGGTTCCAGAGATAAGAGGCCTCGACATCAAGGTGTCTATAGTGGTTCCAGATATGGTGGTAGAGGCCCTGGCCAGCGGAGACGGAGTCATCATCCACAGCAGCACCAGGGTCAGTGCAGCCGACCGGTTCAGGCTTCCCTTCAGACTTTCGGTAGTACCCAGTTCGAGCAGGGTCAGAGCAGCCATCAGGGCTATGGCGGCCAGTCTTTGAGGGGTACAGTTTCTGGGGCATCAGGTCGTGGTGGTCATACGGGATCTGCTAGTTCATCTCGACTGAGTAGGCCATCAGGGGCTTGTTTTACTTGTGGTGCGGTTGGTCATTTTGCTAGAGATTGCCCTCAGCAGGGTACAGTTCAGTTGGCGGAGCCTTTACTGGTAGTTCAGCCCCTGGCTAGAGGGGGTGGTCGACAGGGTAGAGGTGGTGCTCCAAGCGGCAGAGCAGGTGGTAGGGATAGTGGTCGGGCAGGTGGAGGTCGTCGTCAGTTTTACGCGGTCCCTAGGAGACCAGAGGCAGAGACCTCAGATGCTGTGATTACAGGTACGATTTATGTGTGCCATCAGTCTGCTATGGCTTTATTTGATCCTGGATCCACTTGTTCATATGTATCTGCCTACTTTGTGCCTTGTTTGGGGTTGGCTAGTGAGCCACTAATTGTTCCTGTTTTTGTTTCGACCCCAGTAGGAGATTCTTTAGTAGTGGATCGGATTGTGAGATCTTGTATGCTATCTATTGGTGATTCAGAGACTTGGGGTGATTTGATGATTCTTGATATGCTATATTTTGATGTGATACTGGGCATGGACTGGTTATCCCCTCACCGTGTGGTTTTGGATTGTTATGCCAAGACCATTACCATAGCTGTGCCCGGTGTATCCCCGGTTGTGTGGTAGGGTTCCGTTAGCCATGCACCATCTGGGATCATCTCTTGTCTTCGAGCTAGGAAGTTGATTTCCCATGGGTGTTTAGCTTATCTAGCATATGTACTAGATGTTAGTGCTGAACCTACTTCTCCTGAGTCTATTCCTGTGGTTAGAGACTTCCTCGATGTGTTTCCTACCGACCTTCCAGGCGTTCCACCTGAGAGAGATATTGATTTTGCTATTGAGTTAGAGCCGGGCACTAGGCCCGTTTCTATTTCTCCTTACCGTATGACTCCTGCTGAGTTGAGGGAGCTTAAGGAGCAGCTCCAGGATCTGTTAGCTAAGTGGTTTATTAGACCTAGTGTGTCGCCTTGGGGTGCTCCTGTTCTCTTCGTGAAGAAGAAGGATGGGTCGATGCGCATGTGTATTGATTATCGGCAGCTGAATAGGGTGACAGTGAAGAATAGGTATCCGATGCCGAGGATTGATGATTTGTTTGACCAGCTTCAGGGTTCAGTCGTGTTTTCGAAGATTGATTTGAGGTCTGGCTATCATCAGTTGAGGATTAGGGCGGAGGACATCCCTAAGACAGCATTTAGGACACGTTATGACCATTATGAGTTCTTGGTGATGTCTTTTGGGTTGACTAATGCCCCCGCATCCTTTATAAACTTGATGCACATGGTTCTTGGCCCGTATTTGGACTCATTTGTGATCGTTTTTATAGATGACATCTTAGTGTACTCGCGTAGTAGAGATGAGCATGAGCAGCACTTGAGGGTTATACTCCAGACTTTGAGAGATCATCGGCTTTATGCCAAGTTCTCAAAGTGTGAGTTTTGGCTTGAGTCAGTTGCATTCCTAGGGCACGTGTGTCTAAGGATGGGATTAGGGTTGACCTGGGAAAGATTTCTGCGGTTCGTGATTGGCCTAGACTTACTACTGCTACTGAGGTCCGCAGCTTTATTGGGTTAGCAGGTTACTACAGACGGTTCGTTGAGGGATTTTCTTCCATAGCAGCACCCTTGACTATGTTGACTAGGAAGGATGTCCCATTTCAGTGGTCGGATCAGTGTGAGGATAGCTTCCAAAGGCTTAAGGCCTTATTGACTTCAGCTCCAGTTTTGACTTTGCCTGTAGAGGGTCAGAGCTTCTCCGTGTACTGTGATGCTTCTGGGGTTGGTCTTGGTTGTGTGTTGATGCAGCAGGGTCGAGTAATAGCATATGCGTCAAGGCAGCTGAAGGTTCACGAGCGCAACTACCCCACTCATGACTTAGAGTTGGCGGCGCTAGTTTACACGCTCAAGATCTGGAGGCATTACTTATATGGAGTTCACTGTGAGATCTTCACTGATCACCGTAGTCTTCAGTATATCATGAGTCAGCGAAAGTTGAACTCGAGACAGAGGAGATGGGTCGAGTTACTGAAGGACTATAACTTTACTATTCAGTAACATCCGGGCAAGGCAAATGTGGTAGCGGATGCCTTGAGCCGGAAGGCAGTGAGTATGGGTAGCCTAGCTTCTCTTTCAGTTTCAGAGCGACCGTTGGCCTGGGACATCCAGTCCTTGGCTAACCGTTTGGTTAGGCTTGACTTGTCGGATCCTAGCAGAGTTCTCGTCAGTGTTGAGGTTCGTTCTACTTTGGTTGATCAGATTCAGAGCCGTCAGTTTGAGGATCAGCAGTTGTGTGGCCTTCGTGATCGGGTTGTTCAGGGTGAGACCAGTCGGGCTACTCTAGATTCAGATGGGGTTCTGAGGTTTGATAGTCGCCTTTGTGTTCCGAGGATGAGTGATTTGATTCAGTTGATATTTCATGAGGCACATTGTACTAGATACTCTATTCACCCTTGCACAGCAAAGATGTATAGGGACTTGAGACAACTTTGCTAGTGGAGTGGTATGAAGCGGGATATAGCGGAGTTCGTATCTCGGTGCTTGAACTGTCAGCAGGTTAAGTTCGAGCACATGAGACCTGGTGGTTTGATGCAGCGACTTCCCATTCCTGAGTAGAAGTGGGAAGG
>QJPP01005956.1:0-44863 GCA_003996215.1 Jaltomata sinuosa | reverse complement strand
TGTGATCATACCATTTCCATGCATATAAAGAGGTTTTATCCATGTTTTACCGTGGTTTTGGCTTCGGGCCTACTGGCACTGTTTTCTAAACCTTGCATGGCCTGAGGGCCCCATTTTTGATGGAAATGATTTGAAAATGGTTGATTTGACTTGTGAGTATTCTTGGGTAAAAGAAAGTAAAATTATGTTTTAAGACACCAGTTTTACTACTACACTAGACTCGGTAGGGCCGGAGTGCTAGTTGAGTTTTTTTGCTACTTGAGATGATTTTTAGCCTCGGTCGGACCGAGCACCTGAGATGACTTTTTACTGTTTAGACCCGGTTACGCCCGGGCACCCTTGGAGGGGTTTTTGAGACATTTCCTACTACTTTAGTCCTGGACAGGGTCTGGGCATTGCATATTCGAGACTGGGTCTCTATTCTGATACTGAGTTTTGGTATGGGGTCTGGGACCTCCATGGACCTTGCCATCCGGGCCAGGGGCTACGGGCTGCGTGTGCCGGTGGAGGGGTATACGGTGGAGTAGAGGTATACGGGCAGAGTCCTTCCATGGAACCTACCTGCTGGGCCCGGAATCGGCGCCGGAGGAGGTACATACAGAGATCATGGCACTTGAGATCTTCATGCATCATATCATTCATGGTTCGAGGTTCCACCCTTGTTTGTTGTTTGCTGATTGTACGCTCCGGTAGTATGGAATGCCGGAGGGTTTGTTTTCACTTGTTTGTGTTCCTCGGTTGTATGGGCGGCCGAGGGACTGTAGGTAGACTCTTTCTACTTACTTGTAGAATTATTCCCTGTTATGGTTAATTATGAAATAGGTTACTGCTAGACTGTTAGTTGCTGGGTGTGAGATTGATATGATTAGTTGGACTTGATTCATGTCTCTGAGCATGCCTATCATTACTCTTTCTCTCTTCTTCTTACACTTGAGGTTACCGGTATACCGTCCATTTCGTACACTTATTTTATATACACTGTTATTGCAAGGACCCCAGGTGCGTTATTTCTTACTTTCACCTGTGCCTTTGGTGTGTATATTCTGCTTGCTAGCCTCACCTGTGGTTCTGTTGATTTTCCATCTGGGCTAGTTCCTGTGTAACGCTCTTCGTTGATTTCTGTGAACTGCTGCTTCTATTCTGTCTATTACTACGCTTTTATCTTATATTGCCAGTCGTCCTAATAGATCTATAGGTACCTTATGCTTCGCATTTGGTGCTCACGCCCACCCCCTGCCATCTTTGGGTGCAGATCTAGCGCTGGGCATCGCCGTTAAGATTGTTCGTGATTCGTGCTTGGAGATCTGTTGGGGAACTATCAGGCGAGGGTGACTCTTGGTCGATGAGCTTTAGCTTTAAGTTTAATCTCTTTTCTTCATGTCACTCTATTACCATTCAGAGACATCTGTATATGGTATAGTTTTGGTTTATTTGCACTCCATGTATGTAGTTTTGGCTCTGTACTATGATACCAGGTCTTGGGGTTTGGTTTAGTTTCCGCATATGTATATATTTATATCCCTGTTATCTATTTTATTCGCCTTGTTCCCTTATTTGCTAGATAGTAGCCCATTACTAACTGTTCTAGGCTACGGGGACTGGTTCACCTACCGGGGGTTGTAGGTGCCATCATGACCGAGAAATTGGGTCGTGACACTTAGATATTAATTATTTATCTAGAATAGACATTTGTTTTTATTTAATTCATGTTCTATCTTTTTTTTATTTTATTTTATGCTCGTATAATTTTTTTTTATTTTTTTTTGTGTAGTATTCTTCTAGCCTTCTTGACATAAAATCATGGAATTTAAATTGATTGAATAATGGGTATTCTTATTATGGAGATCCTTGTTGGAATTATGGAGGGCGCCACTTGTTTCAAGCATGTTGTTATACTTTCGAGAAAAGATTGTGCGCACCTCTCCAATCTTTTGAATGAAATATTTGTAATATATGTGGTGTTCAAGATGACCATTGCAATGTTTATCCTAACTCTTATTCTTCTCCCCGAGCCTATGCAATAATTATTTTCCTATTGTCTATAATGTAAATATGAGTGATGATGAAATTCTTAGAGAAATTATTGATATGCTAATGCAAATACGAGAAAATTATGCACCAAATACAAAGAGGCAAGAAGAATAGATAAAAGCTTGGGAAAATATTACAGAGATGAAGGCTACGACTGAAACTTGTAATGATCAGCAAATTATAGACTTAGCCAATATCATGGACAAACTTCAAATAAATGAAGAGAGTGAGTTTCAGCAGGCAGAGAGTTGTGATTAAAAAGACAGAGTGAGCCAATCTTTGCTCGAGGAACAAGCTCAACATATTAAATTTCATGGGTTCATTCAGAATGGTCTTTCCAATATGAAAAAACAAATTAGTGAAGAAACAATAGAGGTAAGACAAAAGGTAGAGCAATTTTACCCAGATATCCATGACTTGCAGGCTCACTTGAATAAAAAGGTGGAGGGTTCTAATGTCAAACCACCAATTGTTGTGGATAAGGGTCAGCTTATGGAGAAGAAAGAAGAAACACTACTATTCAACCATATTTTTTTTATAGATGATGTTACTGTTTAAAAGAGGACACTAGATTCATGGGAGAAAATATATATCATTATTTGTGAAGGCTCTAATATTTATGAATATAGGGATGTGAAGAAGAGAGCGATTTCAGGTTTGGAGAACATTGGACCTTATTCAAATCACTTCTCAAAATTATGGGTGGATGGTAAAAATTCAGTAGAACTAATAAAGAAGTCAATGTATGAGAAACATAGTTCTTACATCTTCGAAGTTTTTATGACAAAAAGACACAATTACATTCCCAATTAGAAGTCCAAGAAGTATTGCAAATCATATTGGTCACTTGGGCTTTTTTTATTTGTACCTCTATCATTAGAGCACAGTCACAAGCTTGATGCAAAGTTTGGGGTATAATTCAATAGTTTTGTTGTGCCATAACGTTAAACTAGGAGCTTGTTGGAAGGCAACCCAACTTTATTGCTACTTTTGTTTTGATGTAATGACCCTTCCGGTCATGTTCATATTTTTGCCTTCTTTGCACTGTTAGAGATTGCCTGTAGTAGCCCCATATTATTTATGACTTTCTTAGACTGGTGGTTTGGTGCATGACTGTTCGTTAGGTCATTATGACCATTTCCTTATTTTAGAACTTTAACTTAGAAAATCCTTGACTTTAGTCAACATTCTTAGAAAGTGAGCTCGAAATCAAATTCTGACAGTTCCCTTATCTCCAGAGCATGGAGTTTGGTCTAGTTGGACCTTTGGTCGAGGCCTAGGATCTTTTGTTATGGTTTTATCTAACTTTCTGAGATTTTATGCTAGTTGGAGTTTGAAGTTTGACTTTGGTCAACATTCAGAGAAGACAACCTCGAATGAGAATTCCATCAGTACTGTTAGCTCTAAAATGTCTACTTTGGGCTAGAGGTACATTTGGTTTGGGTCTCGAGGCTTCAGGACTTGTTTTTGGCCATTGGGTTTTGTTTTGGAAAAGTTGGCCATTTGGGCTTGGGGCCCACTTTTCATTAAATCGACCTCCATTGGAAATTTCATCGATTTTGTTGAGTCTGAAATGCAATTTTTGGTTGAGTAGCATAGTTCGTTTGCACTTGCAGGACCCCAGATGATTCCCAAGGGTCCATTCGATGACATTTTAGCCATGTCAAGTTGCTGGTTCCTGGTTGCTGGTATGGCACCATCCAAGACTTCGCCCACACGAGGACAGGCTGCATTCACGCAGAAGGCCAGCTGACCCCTCCTCTCCTTGCCTTTCAACTGCACAACAACTAGGCTGTGTGCACATACCCGCATGGGGTGGCCAGCCCTCATGCGCACTAACTTGCCGCCTGGCCTGTCCTTCGTCTATCCTTGGCATCTACGTGCACCTGGCCGTGTGCGTCTGGCCACGTGCACGAGGCCGCGTGCACAGGGCTTGACCGCGTTTACACAGGCCAGCGACTGGCTTCTTATATAGTCCCCTTTTTCATTTTCAAAACCCCCAACATGTTTTACTCCATTTTCTCTTGAGCTCAAGCTCCAATTTTTGTGTGGGAGCATCCATAAGCAGTGGGGTGATTAATTTCCTGTCTGTGGTCGATTTTTTGTCCCTAATTGTAAGTTTTCTCCTCTTTATTTTCGTTAATTTTCTCTTTTAATTGCTTTTTCGTTTTTGAGGTTTTAGGGCTATTTTGGGCCCTTCTTATGTCTGTTTTCTGCTCAATTTTTCAGCATGCAATACTGGTAACATTGGGAGCCTTGTGGTAAGTTCCATTTCTGGTTTGGGGTTGCGAGGCCCACATACTCGCTTTTAGCCAGAATTTTAACCCGGCTAAATTATTAGCATTATGGGTATCGTTAGCTTTGTATTGATGGGTAGATTATATTCTTGATAGTTTGATTGCTATTTAGGGCTTCTCAGAGCAGTTTGGGCTTGGGCGACGGCTTTCCAGCAACTATTCATTGAATGCCAGGCAGGTTATGGCTTACCCACCTTAGAATTTGTTTATATAGAATATACTTGTACTATTTACCATCTTTGGGTTGGGTTTACTAGGTTGGCACCCCAGAACTTGTTCGCTTTCTTTCTGTCCACTCCTACTTTGCTTGCTTTAGTATTTGAGCTAGTTTTGTAGCTTTACCCTTGCGGCCCCATGTGGCCTTTTCATATGCCTCTGGACTATAGTGTGGGGTATTTGAGAAATATTCATGAGTCCCTGATATTAATTCTCAATTCTGAGCTGGTTATCTGTGCTGTAGAGCGAATTAAACCTATGCAGGGCCGATAGGTTGATTGTGAGCTGTTGAGATATTGGTTGTATTTGATCATATCATCATCATTATGAAAAGAGTTTTCTGCGTTGATTTATTACTACTGTGGCTACAGGCCTATCTTTCACCAGTTTTCTAAACCTTGCATGGCCCCGAGGGCCCAATTTCCATTATAAAATGGCTATAAATGTATTTAAACTGGTTTTTACGATTCTTCTGGAAGTAAAAGAGGTTTTATGATGGTTTTTACAGTGATACTAGACTCGGCTGGTCCAAAAAGCTAGATATGATTTTCTATTGATTTTGAACTGATACTAAACTCGGCTGGGTCAGAGTGCTATACATGATTTTTTTACTGGTTTGAGATGATACTAGGCTCGGCTGGGCTAAAGTGCTAGACATGACTTTATTTACTAATTTTAGACCCGGATAGATTCTGGGCATATATATTGAGATACTGAGAGTTTGTATGTGGTCTCAGAGACCTCCATGGACCATGCAAATCTAGACTAGAGGCTACGGTCCGAGAGTGCCTGAGGAGGGGTATATGAAAGAGTAAAGGTATACAGGGAATCCTTCCATGGGTTATATCTTCTGGGCCTACGGGCACTGCAGGAGGTGCATATGGTACCACTAGCATGGCATATCACATCATTCATTGTTTGCATGGTTCTACCCTTGTTTTCTATTTGCTGAGTGTATGCTCTGGTGGTATGGGATGCCGCAGGGTTTATTTTCACTTGTATGTATTCCTCAGATGTATGGGCACCCGTAGGGATAAAAGGTAGACTAGTTTTACTCGTTCATACTGTAGTTACTTACTAGTTTACTTATGATTGCCCTTACCATGTGGATCTTTTTATTAACATGGTTATGTTTAGTTGCTTCTCCTTCTTTCTCTTTTATTTGAGGTTACCGGTATACTGCCATGTTCATTAAACTTTGTATATATTATTGTTGCAAGGATCCAGGTGCGTTCTCTATTTTCACCAGTGTTCTGTGATATATCTTCTGTGGCTAGCATAGTGTACTTGTATTCTCTTTACCTTCTTCCTGTTGCTAGATTTCGTGTACTTATCTCTATTTTCTTTGATGACCCTTTCCTTGTTATCTGCTTTATACTGCTCTTATATTTAATATATGCTCAGTTGGCCTATAATGCCTATTGGGTACCCGTTGCTTTACAATTAGTGCTCATATTACACTTATGCATCTTTCTAGTGCAAATCCTAGTGTGGACTATCGCCCATTGATATGTGGGGACTCATTCAACGCTTGACATATGAGAGAAAGGGTGAGATCCAGGGGATCGAGGCTTAGCTATATCTCCTTTTTTGGCAGTTGACTCTTTTGTTCATTCAGAGACAGTTGTATATTGTATTTTTGTGCTCTCTTGTACTCTGTATATTTTACAGTGGTTCATGTACTCTTGATACCAGGTCTCGGGATGGTGTAGTTTCAAAATATATCTCTAGATTGCTTCCTTCCACTTTTCTTTCCTTATCTTGCTTCCACTTATTATGCTTCTTATGTGTGCTTACTTATCTAGTAGCCCATTACTGACCATTCTGGGCTATGGGGATTGGTTTGCCTATAGGAGGTTGTAAGTGCCATCATGACCTGAGAAATCGGGTCTTGACAACTTGGTATCAGAGCCTAGGTTCAGTGGTGTCATCGGTATAGGAGCCAATATCTGGTAGAGTCCTGTAGGTTAGGCCAGAGATGTCCGTACTCTATCTTCAGGAGACTACAGTGACATTTTAGGAAACATGACCCTTTTCTTGCTTCTATAGTGTGCGTCTTATCTTAGCTAGTTTCCTAGATTCTCATCTATTCTATTCACTCTTTCGTTGATGGCTCGTACAAGATCTTCAGCAACGTACAAGGGCGAGCCTTTGGCACTAGCATACCCGACTCCAGCTAGGGGCTGGGGTGGTCATATAGGTAGGGGTTGAGGATATTTCTGAGCAGTGGCACTAGTTAGAGCTCCTAAGGCCGACTATGAGCCTGAGCCTGTTCTAGATCAACAACCCGTGGATCAGGGAGCATCCCAGGTGCCACCAGGGCCAATAGCAGTATCTATATCAGTACCAACCCCAGCTATTACACCAGATATCTGGAGTGTGATTCTTTAGTTGTTGAGAATGGCTGGGGTCAGCCTTCAAATATAGCACATACATTCGCTCAAAGGGCAGCTCTTTGTGTTTGGAGTTTAGGAGCGCAGCCTGCTACTGTGGTTTTCCGTGAATAGGTTCTATCAGTACCTATAGTTGCTCAACCTCTTGCTTCTTGCCCAGTTATGACAGAGTTAGAGCAAAAGGCTTTGGGATAATTTCTGAGATTATCCTCGCCGAGGTTCTCCAGTGCTCTTGGTCAGGATGCTTATGACTTTATTTCTACCTGCGAGAAGATGCTTCACCATCTTGGTCTATTGATACTCATAGAGTAGGTTATACTACCTATCAGTTAGAGGGCCCAACTAAGCTTTGGTAGAGGGCACATGTAGCTTGCATATCTTCTCAGTCTCCTCAGTTGACATGGAGAGATATCTACGAGGCCTTTATGGCCAAGTTCTTGCCGCAGAGTGATTGTGAGCACCATAGAGAGCAGTTTACCTAATTGATGAAGGGATCTATGTCAGTGGCTGAGTATGAGATCTATTTTCACCAGTTGGCTCCATTTGGGGCTATGATCATTCCTACAAAGCCAAACAGGGTTCATCAGTTTATTAGGGGTTGAGAACCAAGCTTCGATAGGCTGCAAAGATACTAGTTGCTAGTGGGTGATCATTTCAGGATATAGCAGACCATGCCCGCACTATAGAGGATTTGCATCATCAAGACTTAGGGGCCAAAGATAAGAGGCCACACCATCAGGGCAGTTACAGTGGTTCCCACTCTGGCAGTAGAGGATTAGGTCAGTAGGGATGAGGATATCAGCTATAGCAGTATTAGGGTTAGTCTAGCTAGTCTGTTCAGGCATCACTTTAGACTTCTGTTGGGCCTTAGTTTGATCAGAGTTACAGTGGTCAGCCATCGAGGGGTACGTCATCTAGGGCATCAGGCTGTGGTGGCCCTACAGGTTCATTTGGTTCATCTCAATAGGGTGGGCCATCAAGGCCTTGCTATGAGTGTGGTATCATTGGGTATTTTTCTAGAGAGTGCCCCCAATAGGGTACAGTTCAGCCAACCGACTCAGTTTTTGAGATAAGTGTAGCCACTGGTTAGAGGAGGTGGTGTCCCTAATATAGGTGGTGCCCAACATGGCAGGACAAGTGGTCGGGATGGTAGTCAGTCAGGTGGAGGTCGGCGTCAGTTCTATGTGGTCCATGGTAGACCAGAGGTAGAGGCCTTAGATGCGGTGATCATAAGTATGATTTCTGTTTGCCGCCTGCCAGCTTTAGCGTTGTTTGATCCTGGATCTTCGTGTTCATATGTATCTACCTACTTTGTTCCTTGTTTGGGGTTGTCTAGTGAGCCATTATCTATTTATGTATATGTTGCTACCCTGGTAGGTAATTCTTTAATAGTAGATCAGATAGTTAGATCATGCTTGATAGTTGTTGGTGATCTTGAGACTTGGGCTAACTTGATAATTTTAGACATGCTAGATTTTGATGTAATTCTGGGCATGGTTCGTTATCCCCTCACCGGGCAGTTTGGATTTCTACTAAGACTGTTATCATAGCCGTGCTCGGTGTATCCCTAGTTGTGTGGTAGAGTTTTATTAGCTGCGCTCCATCTGGGATCATTTCTTTCCTTCAGGCTAGGAAGTTAATTTTGCGCGGGTGTTTGGCTTATCTAGCATATGTCCTGGATGTTAGTGCTGACACTTATTCTCCCGAGTCGGTCCCTATGGTTAGGGAGTTCTTAGATATGTTTTTGATTGACCTGCTAAGCCTTCAAGTTGAGTGTGATATAGAATTTTCCATTGAGTTAGGGCTAGGTACGAGGCCTCTTTCCATCACTTCATATCATATGGCTCCAGCTGAGTTGAGGGAGCTTAAGGTTCAGCTTTTGGATTTGTTAGCTAAGTATTTCATTGGGCTGAGTGTGTCATCTTAGGGTGCTCCAGTTCTATTTATGAAGAAGAAAGATGGTTCGATGCGGATGTGTATTGATATCGGCATCTGAATAAGGTGACTATAAAGAACAGGTATCTGATGGCGCGTATAGATGACTTGTTTGATCAACTACATGATTCAGCAGTGTTCTCTAAGATAGATTTAAGGTCAGGCTACCACCAGCTAAGGATTAGGACTGAGGACATCCCTAAGACAGTATTCAGGACACATTATGACCATTATGAGTTCGTGGTGATGTCTTTTAGGTTGACTAATGCCCCCACAACTTTCATGGACTTGATGCATAGTGTGCTCAAGCCATACTTGGATTTGTTTGTGATAGTATTCATTGATGACATATTGATATACTTGTGAAGTAGGGAAGAGCATGAGTAGCATTTGAGGATCGTACTCCAGACTTTGAGAGATCATCGACTTTATGATAGGTTCTTAAAGTGCGAGTTTTGTCTTAAGCCAGTAGCTTTTCTAGGACATGTGGTGTCTAAGGATGGGATTAGAGTAGACTCAGGAAATATTATAGCCGTTCGTGATTGGCCAAGACCTACTACTCCGACCGAGGTTCACAACTTTATTGGGTTGGCATGGTACTATAGATGGTTTGTTGAGGGATTTTCTTCCATAACAGCACCTTTGACTAGCTGACTAGGAAAGATGTTCTATTTTAGTGGTCAGATCAGTGCGAGGATAGTTTTTAGAGGCTTAAGGCCTTATTGACTTCAGCTCCAGTATTGTATCTCGATGCTTGAACTATCAGCATGTTAAGTTCGAGCACATGTGACCTGGTGGATTGATGCAGAGACTTCCTATTCCTACGTGGAAATGGGAGGAGACCACTATGGACTTCATAGCATGGTTACCATGCAATTCTCAAGGGTTTGACTCTATTTGGGTTATTGTTGATAGCCTGACTAAGTATGCACACTTCTTGCCAGTTCATTCTTCCTATAGTGTAGAGAGGTTGGCTCAGATTTATCTCTGAGAGGTTTTCTGTTTGCATGGGGTTCCATCTTCTATCATTTTAGACTGTGGTGCTTAGTTTACATCTCAATTTTGGAGGACTATTTAGTGAGAGATGAGTACAGAGGTTGAGCTTAGCAATGCATTCCACCCTCAGCCAGATGGCCAGTCTGAAAGGACTATCCAGGTCCTGTAAGACATGTTACAGGCTCGTATTCTTGTATTTAGAGGTTCACGGGATCAGTATGTGCCTTTGGCAGAGTTTGCGTATAATAACAGTTATCACTCTAGTATTGACATGGTGCCTTTTGAGGCATTATATGGTAGGCATTGCAGATCACTAGTGGTTTGGTTTGATAGTTTGTAGTCCAGGCCGCATAGTACATACTTACTTTGTGATTCCTTGAACAGAGTTTGGGTGATTCAGGACAGACTTCGGGTAGCCCAGAGTAGGAAGAAGAGCTACGCAGATCCTAGACTTTGTGCTTTAGAGTTCAGTGTTGGTGACCTGGTGATTTTTTTGAGTGTCTCCCATGAAGGGCATGATGGGGTTCGATAGGTGGGGCAAGCTCATCCCCAAGTATATTGAACCATTTGAGATTCTTCAGAGGGTTGGCAATGTTACTTATTTGTTAGCTTTGCCTCCTATGTTCTCTGCTATGCACCCAGTCTTCCACGTATCAATGTTGCGGCATTATGTTCCAAATGAGTCACATGTGTTACAGTAGGATCCAATGTAGTTGGATGAGAGTTTGACCTTTGTTGACGAGCCGGTAGCCATTCTAGCGAGAGATGTCTGGAGATTGACGTCTACAGAGATTTTTGTGGTTAAGGTTCAGTGGAGGCATCGCCCAGTCGAGGATGCTACCTGGGAGACCGAGAGAGAGATGCGGCTCAGTTTTTGCAGTTGTTTGAGCCTTTAGGTACTCCATTTTTCTTGACTTTTGAGGATGAAAGTCCTTTTTAGTAGTTGATGATGTAATGACCCTTTTGGTCATGTTCGTGTTTTTTCCTTCTTTGCACTGTTAGAGCTTGCCTATAGCGGCCCCAAGTCATTTATCACTTGCTGGGACCGGTGGTTCAGTGCCCGAGCCATTCGTTAGGTCGTTATGACTATTTCCCTGTTTTAGAGCTTTAACTTAGGAAATCATTGATTTTAGTCAATATTCTAAGCAAGCAAGTTTGGAATCGAATTCTAACAGTTTTGTTAGCTCCGGAGCATAGATTTTGGTCTAGTTGGACCCTTGGTTGATGCCTAGGAGCTTTTGATATAGTTTTATCTCACTTTCTGAGATTTCAAGCCTATTAGATTTGAAAGTTTGACTTTGGTCAATGTTCAGAGAAGATGGCCTCGGATAGGAATTTTGTCAGCGCAGTTAGCTCTGAAATGTCAACTTTGGGACAAAGGGACCTTTGGTTTGAGTCTCGAGGTTTCTGAACTCATTTTAGGCAATTGGATTTTGTTTTGGAAAAGTTGGCCATTTGGGTGTGGGGCCCACTTTTTGTTAATTCGACCTTCGTTGGGAATTTTGCCGATTCTATTAAGTCCAGAATGTCATTTTTTATTGAGTAGCGTAGTTCATTTGCGTTCGCGGGACCCCAAATGAATCCCATGGGTTTATTCGATGGTATTTTAGCCATGTCAAGTTTCTGGTTGCTGCTTGCTGGTATGGCACCAACCAAGCCTTTTCCCATGCGTGGGCAGACTGCATACACGCAGAAGGCTAGCCGGCCCCTCCCTTTCTTGCCCTTCGCCTGTGCGGCAGCTAGGCTGTGTGTGCGTGCCCACACGTGCAGTGGCCAGCTCACTTGTGTGCTAGCTTGCTGCCTAATCTAGCCTGTACCTGCCCTTGGCGTGCACGTGCACCAGACCACATGCACGAGGCCTCGTGTATAGGTCTAGGCCACGTGTGCACAGGCCATCGGCTGGCAGCTTATATAGTCCCCTTCTTCATTTTCAAAACCCCAAACACGTTTTACTCTATTTTCTCTTGAGCTTAAGATCCAATTTCTTTGTGGGAGCATCCATAAGTGTAGGGGTGATTAATTTCCTCTCCATGGTCGATTTCTTGTCGCCAATTGTAAGTTTTCTCCTCTTTATTTCCGTTAATTTCCTCTTCTAATTCTTTCTTTGTTCTTGAGGTTTTAGGGCTGTTTTGGGCCTTTCCTATGTCTATTTTCCGCTCAAATTTCAAGCATGCATTATTGGTAAAGTGGGAACGTCATGGTAACTTTCATTTTCAGTTTTGGGTTATGAGGCCCACGAGCTCGCTTTTGACCAGGATTTTGACCTGGCTAAGTTATTAGCATTATGGGTATCGTTAGCTTCATATTGAAGAGTAGACTATGTTCTTGATAGTTTGATTGCTATTCCGAACTTCTCAGAGCAGTTTGGGCTCAGGCAACGGCTTTCCAACAGCTATTCGTTGGACGCCAGGTAGGTTACGACTTACCCACCTTAGACTTTGCTTATATAGAATATAATTATACTATTTAGCATCTTTGGGTTGGGTTTACTAGGTTGACACCCCAAACCTTGTCCACTTCCTTTCTATCCGCTCCTACTTTGCTTGCTTTAGTATTTGAGCTAGTTTTGTAGCTTTACCCTTGCGGCCCCATGTGGCCTTTGTATATAACTCTGGACCATAGTTGTAGGGTATTTGAGAAATGTCCGTGAGTCTCGGACATTGATTCTCAATTCTGAGCTAATTATTTGTGTTGTAGAGTGGATTGAGCCTGTGCAAGGCAGATAGATTGATTGTGATCTTTTGAGCTATTAGTTGTATTTGATCATATCATCATCATGCAAAGAGTTTTTTGCATTGATTTATTACTACTGTGGCTGCGGACCTATTTTTCACCAGTTCTAAACCTTACATCGCCCTGAGGGCCCATTTTTGGTTATAAAATGGCTATAAATGGATTTAAAATGGTTTTTACGGATCTTCTTGGAGTAAAAGAGGGCTTATGATAGTTTTTTCACACTGATACTAGATTCGACTGGGACAGAGTGCTAGACATGATTTTTTACTAATTTTGAACTGATACTAGACTTGGCTGGGCTGGAGTGCTAGACATGATTTTCTACTAGTTTGAGATAAAACTATCAAGGTGACTTGGGAAGTCTAGGTGACAAGGTGACTTGGGAAGTCTAGGTTTCAAGGTGACCTGGGAAGTCTAGGTGCCAAGGTGACTTGGGAAGTCTAAGGGATAGGCAGGCTTGGGTTGACATTGGGTTTTTGTAAGGTGAATGTTGAAGGATTGAGTATTGTAATTAATTGTGCATTCCCTTGATTTCTTATATGATGGTATGAGTTGATTTGGGTCGACCGATGATGCCTACCAGTACGTGCGTTTGTACTGATTCTACTCTTGCTATACCTTTTTGGGTATAGTCTGGTTGCAGGGTTGGTGATATTTCACAGGTTCAGGATGACGGTGATTCTCCAGCAGCTCCTACTTCCTTCTTCTATTGTGGGAGTTGTGTCTTCTTCATTTTTGTATCATCTTGTAGTAGCTCTTGTACCGGCTTAGACTAGGTCCTAGGGAGGGTGTTTTAAAGTTGTAAAATAATTTTATTGTATTCTCCATAGAGGAGGTTTCCTAAATAAAAGATTGTAAAGGTTTTCATGTATCAAAAATGAAGGTTTTTGGTTATAATTGAGTTTTTCCGCCTTTACCTGTTGGACAAGCGGTAATGGTTTGTCTATCTAGGTGCATATAGTAGGCGTCCGCACAGCTTGGTAGGTTGGGTCGTAACACCTGTTGGGCCTACGGATGCTGGAGGAGGTTCATATGGTACCACTGGCATGGCATATCACATCATTCATTGTTTGCATGGTTCCAGTATTATTTTTTGTTTGCTGAGTGTACGCTACAGTTGTATGGGATGCTGGAGAGTTTCTTTTCAGTTGTATGTATTCCTCGAGTGTATGGGTGCCCGTTGGGATTGTAGGTAGACTAGTTTTACTCGTTTATACTGCAGTTACTTGCTAGTTTACTTATGATCGTCCTTACCTTATGCTTTGTATTATTAACATGGTTATGCTTAGTTGATTTGCCTTTTTTCCCTTTTATTTGAGATTATCGATATAATGCCATGTTCATTAAACTCTTTGAATATATTATTGTTGAAAGGATCCAGGTGCGTTCTCTATTCTTTCACCTGTGTTCTTTGATATATCTTCTGTGGCTAGCATAGTGTACTTGTATTCTCTTTACCTTCTTCTTGTTGCTAGCTTCCGTGTACTTATCTCTGTTTGCTTCTGTGACCCATTCTTTATTATCTTCTTTATACTGCTCTTATATTTTATATATGCTCAGTTGGCCTATGATGCCTACTAAGTACCCGTTTCTTTACAATTGTTGCTCATACTACACTTTTGTATCTTTCTAGTGCAAATACTAGTGTGGGCCGTCGCCGTTGACGTGTGAAGGCTCGTGTAGCGCTTGACATCTGAGACATAGGGTGAGCTCTTGGCGATCTGGACTTAGCTATATCTCCTTTTTTGGCAGTTGATTCTTTTGTTCATTCGGATACAGTTGTATATTGTATTTCTGTACTCTCTTGTACTCTGTATATTTTGTAGTGGGTCTTGTACTCTTGATACCAGGTCTCGGGATAGTGTAGTTTCCATATATATATATATATAGAGATTTCTTCCTTCCGCTTTTCTTTACTTATCTTGCTTCTGCTTATTATGCTTCTTATGTGTGCTTACTTAGCTAGTAGCTCATTACTAACCATTCTGGGCTATGAAGATTGATTCGCCTACAGGAGGGTTGTAGGTGCCATCATGACCTAAAAAATTGGGTCGTGACAACTTTATTTTTATTATTATTATTATTATTATTGTTGTAGTTTGTTTATGTTTTTGTAAAAAGATGAGCATGGAAAAAAAGCCAAGGAATGTGTACAACAATAAGATAAATGGTGAGAACTAAGTGTGTGGTGCCCATCTGAAGAACTACATATGGCAAAAGTCTGAGTATCCCATGAGATGAAAATACTTCGGCCTTTGACCATTCAAGTAGTTTCTTGTACCCTTATATTAATTATCTTACGGCACTGAGGACACTGTCAACTTTTAAGTGTGGAGTGCAAAACTACTTGATTGCTCTCTATGCTAGTAATCTTGTTCACTATTAATGTGTCATGCTAGGAGTTAGTGTTGTTAGTGCAACCCTTGCATGTAATTGTTGGTTCTTTTACCAAGGGAGTCCATTTGAACAGTCAAGTCATTATTAAGTTAGTTTTCGGATAATAAAGAGTAACCCAAATATTTTTCGAATGCTTGGTGCTTAATCTTGAATTTCTAAGACAATATTAGGTAGCTCTCTTAAAAATATTATACGAAAAAAATAGATATATTTTATTTAAGATAGGTAAGACTCTAAGATTGACTCTGGAAAAATAAAAATAGGCTTGAAAATATTTCATGGAATTTGGTTGTATTAATATCATAGGTTCAAATCCTACAGGGCGTGATTTTTTTCTTCGTAGATCGATAGATTCATTCAGTAACTTCACAACAATCAGCATTTGACCTCATGTTCTTGTGAATTAAAGAAAGGAGGAGGTCAATCAAAAAGAGATGCTAATGTAGGTAGAGAGTTGATAGGAAGACAGTTTATCATTTGTTTGTCATTGTATGGTGAGATTTTGCATATTCCATATTTATTTTAACATCTAAAACTTTTTAGGTGTGTATACAAAGTGAAAACGAGGTGTTGATTCATGGATATGATTTAGGCATTTCTTTGTTAAACCAAACTTTGACTATATTTTTTTCTACCCTATCATTTTCATAGTAAGTCTCTTTGAGCATGTTAGCCTATTCTCTGTGAGGTGCTTAATTAGACTTTCCTCTTTGTTGATTAACCTTGCAATAATTTGATCATGAAGTCCCGAATTCACTTTAAAGTTGAAAACTTTACAGTAAAGGGAATGGAAAAAGGTGAAATAATGAAAATTGGTGAGGAAAGAAAAGAAATAGAGTTGATAGGTTCCCAAGTATGAGGAGAAAAATTAAAAAATAAGAAAAAGAATAAAAATATCTGAAAATAAAAAGAATTAGAAAGGGTCTCCTTGCTAACAATGTGCGAAAGAATCGAGCCAGTACTTAAATAAAATGAGAGATATAAAGGGAAGTAAATGAAAAAATTGAAATTTAGTAGATATAAGGAAAAAGAGCATAAATTTTTTGAAATAATTATCTTAAAACACATAGGGAGAGTAGTCATTTTTTTGGCCAAATAATTCCTACCCATGTCTTAGCCAATATTACAACCCATAAAGTTCTTTTGATCCTATGTTCCTAACGCTTTTGTTCATAGAGTATGATACTAAGGAAAATCCTATGGTATATCTTATATGCATGTGAATTTATTTATGAGAGTGAGCATACTGATCTACTTATATGCTCTGAAAATAGTGATATATTGTAGATGTGTGAGAGGGCATCTTTATTGAAAAGCGAGGGTACAAAAATGGTTTAAACTTGGTAATCTATTCGACTTCTCTATTTAATAGTATGATTCAATTTTCCCGATACATTGTATTGGTGATTCGGTTTTAGAGGTTGCAGCATTTTAATAAAATTAACTTCTTTGAAGAGTTAAGAGAGCTTTGATTGAGAGTTGTCTTGGTGTTGAAATGTCTTTTGTGATCTAGATAGGAGAACACCTATTTGATTTGCATAATTTGATTGGGTGATATGTGTGAGTGTCTTGTAAATTTATTCGAGGAGGAACAAAGGTTCAAGTGTGGAGTGGGGATGATAGGTGAATTTAAACTCTTTTTAGTCGTGTTTAACCAATATTCGTGCCTTGTTTTGTGTATATTGTAGCTTGATACTCCTTGTTTTCACTCAATTACATGATTTTGAAATTATGAAAGGTATTTCATACCATGTAGGTGAAAAGAGCTAAAAAGTGACTACGAATGGAATAAAAGTGGACGAAACTCACAAAATGAAGCCCAAAGTAAAGCCAAGAGCTTGCCAGGTGAGATGAAAAACGAAAGGGGGGGCAGAGTGTAAAAAATACACCTCTTTGGAGTTCAACCCTTGAACGAAGCAAGGGGAAGGCAAAGCAAGAGGCATCGTGAAGCGAGGATCAAGGCAAAACATCCTGCCTTGCGCCATGAGGTACGACAATGTAACACCCCAGAATTTGCTCCAGCTTTCGAACTCAGAAACTTGCAGAATTTTGAACTTCCAGGGATCACGGGTCAAGTCCACGAGCCATGGATGATTCCATAAGTCGTGGAAGGGACTAATGATTCAAGTCTTGTAGACCACCCTCAGGTCTGAGAACTATGAGTCAGTTTCATGGTTCATGGATGTTTCCATGAGTCGTGGAACCAACCCATGGAAATCAGATAGAGAGTGGTCAAATTCCCAGTAAATCATGACTAATTTCTACGACTCGTGGAAGTTTCCATGAGCCATCCTATTGAGTCATGGAATTAGATTCGTAGCTTGAAATTTTGGCTCAGGAACCACGAATCCGATCCATGACTCGTGGTTACTTCTATGGTCCGTGGAAAGGACCCGTGGAACCTGAAACCGAGTTTTAAAAAATACTTTTTCTTAATTAAGTCCCAGGGGTATTTCTATAATTGCCCACTATTTTAACTCCTAATTGGAGTCATTTTGACCATTTTAGTAGGGTTTTATTCCATAATAGCCTAAACTCTTCTCATTCTAAGCAATTCTATTCCAAAAGAAGAAAGAACTCCTTCAAGCTACAAGTCTCAAGCTCCAAGATCAAGCCTCCATTTCTTTTCATCTTTGATCAAGCTAGCTCTAATAAGGTATGTGGGTATTCAATAAGGGATTTCTTTCACTCTTATGCCTAAAACTCATGATTTCTACTTTGACTTACGAATTTATGAAATTAGGGTTCTTACACATTTTGGGGAAAACTTATGGGTTCAATTTTAAAGCTTCAATTCATGGTTTCTCATTGCTTATATATGTTTAATTGAGGTTTCTTAATTGATTCCAAAATCCCATGCACTAAAGATGATTTCGCATGATTCCATTGAATTATATGATTTCAAATGAAATTGGCATGTTTAGAAAACGTGGCCTTATGTATTTATGAAATTACATGCCTAATTCTTCAAGTTATGAATTTAGGAAGAAAATTATGTTTTGAATTATGGCTATGCTAAGTTTTTAGGATTTTGAAGCATGAATTGCATGATATTAGATATGTCCTTATGATTTATGAAAGGTTTGGCATAGATATGTCTACCTAAGCTATGTGAATTGCATGGTATTAGATATACCCTATTGCTTTTCAAATAGATTTGGCATTAGATATGTCATAAGTATATGTGAGCTATATGTATATATTTTGGGAGTAGTATTTAGCACCGAGTTGGACAGGGTGATATTACCCTTAGTCCCAGAACTACGTGCTATGGTAGGTGCCCTCTATGGCTTATGACAGGATACTGATATGATAAGGTTCTAACTTTGGCCAGTTAGGACAACCTTTTTTGGTGTGGGTGTATGACACTAGAATCCATGTAGCTCATCATGGTTTATGTTGGTTAAGAGAAAATCCTGTATGAATATTTAAGACTTATGATTTTCTATTTCACACTTTAAGCATTAAACTATGAGATTTACTTATGATGCTTTCTTATGCATGAACTCAATTTTAATTACGTTTTAAGTATGTTTTTACTATATTGATGCATGTCTCACATACTCAGTACATCCTATAGTACTGACACATATCTTGCGCTGCATCCTCTTGATGATTCAGATTCAGGTCCTCTTCATCAGGCTCGTGGCTAAGCAACGTCGGATATCCAGATAGTGATGGTGAGTCATCATTCTTTGAGGACTAATATCAGTCTAGTTATTTTGTTCATCTTTTCTTCAGATTCTCGAGTTAGTTAGGGTCTTGTTCCATCAACTCCTATGATAGTTTAGAGGCTTCAGACATGGCTAGACTTGTATCCCATTGTTGGATTGATATTTCTTAGACCTTGTTCTTATTTAAGTTATGGTTGCCTATCTTCATTTAGTATGCTTACACTATGTTTCTTGTATTGATATGAGCATGCTATTACCAAAGGTTAACTTAGGGCACTTGTGATCCTAGGTCCCATGTTACGTCTAGGGGGTAGCCTCGGGGTGTGACAAACTTGGTATCAGGAAAGCGAGTATGTTATAAACTGGACTAATTTGTGGGAATTTACCACTTTCTATCCCGTGTCAATCGCAATGGCGGTTGACACACCACTATAGCGACCTCCACTATAGAGGAGAAATTACTGCTATAGCGGAAGTCAACGCCGGTTAGCACCGCTACAACAGTAGGCTCCGCTATGGCGTTACCGCTATAGTGGAGCGTGGATCGCTTTAGCAGAGCGACGAGATCAAAAAACTCAAAAATGAGTTTTATAATTTCATTCTCCCCCATTCAGCCCCAAAACAGATGAGGGTTACTCCAAGAACCCTCCTAGGCTGCTCCAAATCTTAGAAGCCATGGAGAGGAGGGATTCAGGCTGAAAAGATGCGAAACCACAGATTTGGGTCTACATAAATCGTCAGGGAATGCCTTCAAGGAGCTAGAATATGCACCATGCAGCTGCTTAGCATCCAGGTAGGCTAGGTTTTTTCTTTGAGTAGACTTAGACCTATTTCTATTTCATATTATTGTTATAGAAAAAAGGAGGAATCATGTTTAGGCCTTTGAGCACGGAGTTTGGAGGAACATTGTATGGTTTAGTTGGTTTATTGATTAGGGATTGATAATATTAGGGTGATGTGCTTTATCCTGGGTTGTTTATACATGTCAAAATTGTTGCATCCTCTTGATGATTCAGAATCAGGTCCTCTTCATCAGGCTCATGGTTAAGCAACGTCAAATATCCAAATAGTGTTGGTGAGTCATCATTCTTGGAAGACTAATATCAGTCTAGTTATTTTGTTTATCTTTTCTTCAGATTCTCGAGTTAGTTGGGGTCTTGTTCCATCAACTCTTATGATAGTTTAGAGGCTTCAGACATGGCTAGACTTGTATCCCGTTGTTGGATTGATATTTCTTAGACCTTGTTATTATTTAAGTTATGGTTGCCTATCTTCATTTAGTATGCTTCCACTATGTTTCTTGTATTGATCTAAGCATGTTATGACCAAAAGTTAACTTAGGGCACTTGTGATCCCAGGTCCCACGTTACGTCTAGAGGGTAGCTTTGGGGTGTGACAAACTTGGTATCTGAGCCAAGTTCAAGAGTCCTAGAGTGTTTGAAAGCTGCATCGAGTAGAGTCTTTCATATGTGTGAAACGGGCCACACTTATGAGAGAGAAGCTATGAGGTGTCTTAGGAAAAGCTTCACTTCTTTCATGATTAATATCGTGCAATTGAGTTTAACTCTATTTTCCTCTAATCCATTTTTTATGCGTTTCAGATTATGCCTCCTCACCGTGCCATGCCTCGCTGAGCCGCTCGAAATGCTGACCCTCCGATTTCAGACCCCGAGGTCACAAATACGGAGTTCAGAAATGCCATTCATCTGCTAGCCAGACTTTGGCCGCCAAGGACAACCAACATGCTCCTATCCCCATCCACCCTCTAGGTGGAATAGTGGCCCAAGTTCAAGATTTTATTAGCATGAACCCACCTAAGTTCTGGGGTTCGAAAGTGGGGAAGGATCCATAAAATTTCTTGGATGAGGTAAAGAAGATCTTTCATATGATGCAAGTGGGTGGTATTGATGTATTGATCTAGCTTCCTATCAACTCAGGGACATGGATCATATTTGGTTCACTCAATAGAAACATGTTAGAGTTAGAGACATGGGCCCTATGACTTGGGAGTGTTTTGAGAAGGCTTTTCTTGACTGGTTCTTCCCAAGGGAGTTAAGGCAAGCTAGAGTCGAAGAGTTTGTGAATTTGAGGCAAGGTTCTATGTAAGTTCAGGAGTATGGATTGAAGTTCACCCATCTTTCTATGTATGCTCCTTCCATGGTGGCTAGCCCATGGGATAAGATGAGTAAGTATGTTTACGGGGTGTCAAATTTGGTAAAGAAGGAGTGTAGGTCCGCGATGCTTTTGGGTGATATGGATATTTCTGGACTTATGACTCATGTATATTAGATTGAGGGAGATAGCAAGAGAGAACAAGGGGGTTAGATCGGAGAGTTTGGGTTTTGGCCATCAGAAGTCCAGAGGAGGACATCGCTCTTTATTTCAGAAAAAATCATCAGGACCCGTTCATTCTTCAGCTAGTGTTCCTACCTAGGCCCCCAGGTCTCATCAGGATCAGACTGGTAGAGGATTTGGTTCTTATTCACAAGGTAGTGTTGTAAAAGGGACTCCTTACCGTTCTTTCAACAAGTATGGTAAAAGTCATCCTGGTGAGTGTTTAGCTGGTTCAGGTGGATGCTTTAGGTATGGTCAGGTTAGACACAAGATTAAGGATTGCCCTTCATCTAAGAAGGGACAGGGAGGTAGCAGGACTCAGTCTGCCCCAATAGCCCTAGGAGGTCGACCGACCCAGAAAGGTACTACTTCTAGTTCTAGTGGTCAGCGCCAAAACTACCTTTATGCTATGTCCTTATGCCAGGACCAGGAGAGTTCGCCTGATGTTGTTGCTGGTATGTTAAAAGTCTTCTCTCTCGATATGTATGCTTTATTGGATCCTAGTGCCTCCTTATCTGTTGTGACCCCTTATGTGGCTTGTAAGTTCAAAATTAGTCCTGATCATCTCTTAGAACCCTTTTGTGTTTCTACTCATGTTGGTGAGTTAGTCTTAGCCAAAAGAATCTAACAAAATTTCCCTATCTCAGTCCTTCATAGAGTCACTTCAGTGGATCTAGTAGAGTTAGAGATGACTGATTTTGATGTTATTCTTGGTATGGATTGGTTGTATGCATGTTATGCCTTGGTCAATTGCCGTACTCGAGTTATTAGTTTCAAGTTGACAAATGAACTTGTCTTAGAGTAGAAAGGTAGTCCCCCATCCTCGAAGGGTCATTTCATATCTTATCTTAAGGCTAGGAAGATGATTTTTAAGGGTTATGTCTATCATATACTTTAGGTTGTGGACACGGAGTCCGAAGCCCCATCTCTTCAATTTGTCCCTGTTGTGAATTGGTTTCCGGAAGTGTTTCCCAAAGATTTGCCCGGAGTCTCTCCCGAGCGGGAGATGGACTTTGGGATTGATCTTCTCCCAGATATGCATCCTATCTCTATTCCTCCTTATAGAATGGCTCCCGCGGAGCTTAGAATTGAAAGATAAGTTGAAAAACCTTTTTGATAAGGATTTTATTTGACCCAGTATCTCTCCATAGGGTAATCCAGTCTTATTCATGCGAAAGAAAGATGGTTCCCTCAGAATGTGTATTGACTATCTTCAGTTGAACAAGGTCACGATCAAGAATAAGTATCCTATTCTTAGGATTGATGACTTGTTCGATCAGCTTCAGGGTGCCAGTTTCTTCTCCAAGATTGACCTTAGATCTGGTTATCATCAGCTTTATGTTAGAGAATGTGATATTCCAAAGACAGCCTTCAGAACTCGGTATGGTAATTATAAATTTATGGTTATATGTTTTAGTTTAACAAAGGATCCTGCAGCCTTTATGGATTTGATGAACCGTGTGTTCAAACAGTATCTGGATATATTTGTGATTGTTTTCATTGATGATATTCTTATCTATTCTCAGAGTGAGGAGGAGCATATGGACCATTTGAGAGTTGCGTTGCAAACTCTTAAGGATCGACAGTTATTTGCTAAGTTTAGCAAATGTGAGTTTTGGATGTAGTCTGTTGCTTTTATGGGTCATATTGTGACTAGATATGGTATTCGAGTTGATTCTCAAAAGATCGAGGCAGTAAAGAACTGGCCTAGACCCACTTCCCCATCTGATATTAGGAGCTTTTTTGGTATGGCTTTTTACTACAGGAGATTTGTGGAGGGGTTTTCTTCTATTGCTGCCCCATTGTCTCGGTTGGCTTAGAAGAAGGTTAAATTTCAGTAGTCTGATCTATGTGAGAAGAAATTTCAGGAATTGAAGACTAGATTAACCACATCTCCAGTGTTGGCTCTACCCGAGGGCCTAGATGACTTTGTTGTGTATTATGATGCTTCTAGAATTGGTTTGGGTTGTGTGTTGATGCAGTGTGATAAAGTGATTGCTTACGCTTTGAGACATCTGAAGATTCATGAGAAGAACTACCCTACTCATGATCTTGAGTTAGCGGTCGTGGTTTTTGGTTTAAAGATTTGGAGACAATACTTGTATGGTGTTCATGTGAATGTGTTCACCGATCATAAGAGCCTTTAGTATGTGTTCACTCAAAAGGAATTGAATCTTCGTCAAAAGAGATGGCTTGAGCTTCTTAAGGATTATGATATGAGTGTACTTTACCATCTGGGTAAGGTCAATGTTGTGGCAGATACACTTAGTAGGTTGTATATGGGTAGTGTGTCTTTGGTTGAGGATAGAAAGAAAGAATTGGCCAAGGATGTTCAACGACTTGCTCGACTAGGAGTTTGCCTTATGGATTTGACAGAAGGTGGTGTTATTGTTCATAAATGGTTCTGAATCATCCTTGGTAGCTGAAGTGAAAGAAGAGAAAGATAGTGATCCTATTTTACACCAGTTGAAGGGTGCAGTCCATCAACAAAGGGTAGAGGTTTTCTCCCAAGTCAGAGATGGTGTGCTTCGATATCAGGGTCGATTATGTGTTCCTGACATAGATAGGTTATGACATCGGATTTTGACAGAGGCTCATAGCTCCAGGTATTCTATTCACCCTGGTGCCACCAATATATACTGTGATCTGTGGGAAGTCTATTGGTGGAATGGCATAAAGAGGAACATAGCAGGTTTTGTGGCTAAGTGTCCCAACTGTCAGCAAGTGAAGGTAGAGCATCAGCGACCGGATGGTATGACTTAGGATATTGATCTTCCTACTTGGAAATGAGAAGCGATCAATATGGATTTCATTACTGGTTTGCCTCGTACTTGAAGGCAACATGATTCTATTTGGGAGATAGTTCGATTGCATGGTGTTCCATTGTCTATCATTTCATATATGGGTACTCAGTTTACATCCAAATTTTGGAGGTTTCAGAAAGGTCTTGGTACTTAGGTTAAGCTTAGCACAAATTTTCACCCTCAGACGAATGGCCAGGAAGAGCATACTATTCAAACTTTGGAGGATATGTTGAGAGCTTGTGTGATTGATTTCAAGGTAGTTGGGATGATCACTTACCTCTTATTGAGTTTGCCTACAACAACAACTTTCATTCTAGCATTCAGATGGCTCTTTATGAGGAACTTTATGGGCGGAGGTGTAAATCTCCTATTCGTTGGTTTGAGGTAGGTGAGGAAGCTTTGATTGGTCCAGTGTTAGCCGGCGTACTCAGCTCATCAACAACTGGAGTCTCTCTAGACTCAGGTACTGCACTAGAGGATGCCCCACCTGCTTGGGCACGCACTCTTTCCTGTCGTAGCTGCTCGTTTATAACAGACCACTACCTTACAGTCTCTAATTCTATATCCTCTGACAATTTCTTTCTATGCTTTCTCTTCTTTGACCTTTTCGCACCACTCTCACCTGCTTGTGGTTCATCAATCCTCAACGGTCGACCCATCAAGTCCACTATCGTGGTATCTTCATCCATGTCCACAAAGTATGAAGTCTCATCATAGGGAGCTTTCTCTTGCTTGAGAGCGGTGATGTCATCCTTCACTTTCTTCAGTTCAACATCAAACCTTGCTAGGTCTGGGATGCTCTTTTCATTGAGCCTCGTATCCATGTGGGTCTCCATAGCGTTGACTCTTGCACATAGACCCTCATACGGCTTCAAAACCTCCCGAATTGCCTCATTAATGGTGGGCTTGAATAAGTCAGTCCAAGCTAAGATTTTCTTGTCAATCTGCTTCTGCTTTTGCACCATTTTTGCAAAATTCCAAGGATTCATATGATATTCCGGTGGTAGGGGACGCCTCGAGGTAGTGCCAGAGCTTTCAGCAGTAGCTCTATTGGTTTGTGCAGTCTTAGGATCAAAAACAACAAGAGGCAACTCTGTGCCGGATTAAGTGTCAGTTACCTCGGATGTGGTCGGTGTTGGTTCCTCAAAAATCTGTGGCTTATGGACCCTCAAGTCGAACTTAGTATCATCCCTTGATTTGTCAATATTATGTTTGGACAACGTTGTCGCTTGTTCATTGATACCATCTATTATTGGCACCCCCGTGATACTGCACAACTCAGTAACTAAACACGGGAACGACAATGAAGAAGTGATTTTTATGGCTCTAGTTTGCATCTCATCTCCAATTATCATTCCGAAGTTAATGACGTACCCAGCGATAAGACTTTCTACTAGGATGGCCCTTCACTCATCCAGATTAGCATCTCTACCTGTAGGAAAGAGTCTGAGTCATATGACATCCCACCAGAATTTTGCTACGAAGCTCAGTGATTGCTTCGATATTCGTTCCCTTTGGTTTAGCCACGATGGTTAGCCTTCAGTCAACGTCTGTGCTAACCATGGTCTTTGCTAATCTTGTCATAAAACTCAGGTATATCAGGTGGATAGATGTACTCTGGACCAAAGAGGACCCTGTTGATTGTTCCCCAGGAGATGTCTACTTGTTTCCCCCAAACTGGAACCATATTCTGCCTTGGTGCTGACTTAAACCCCTTTCCATTTTCAGCTTTGCTCTCTAACAATGCCAAATAGTTGGCATAGAACTCACATACCATTGCTGGGTAGTAGATTCCTAGAGGTGTGCTCATCCACTCTAGCTGATACCTCTGAAATTGTGTCTGAAGAACCGGGTACTCCGGTAAATCCGTGGTGATGATTTGTACTTCCTCAGCTATCGGTCTTTTGTGGATCCTCGACTTTGTTGGGGTAAGACCATCAAGGTAGTGTTTTCGAGCACCCTCAATTTCCCACTGGATTGACTCTCTATCAATGGGTGCCCTCTCAGGGTTTTTAGTGGCCTCAGTACCACTTACGTTTTTCGGGCTGGAACTGGAGCTACCACTTCCTTCAGTTCCACTAGCACTTCCTTAATCATCACTAGTTGACCCACTCTCCTCTTCAGACTGGGAGACTTGGGTATTTCTTCATTTAGACAGCCTAGTCTGGTAAGACGGGGCCTCAACTGCTTCTTCTTCCCTACTTGATTCATCTATGAGTTGCCGGGTGGTTGTGGTTTTCTCTTTTCTCTTTTGTGCTTGACCACGAGTTGGTTGTGGGTTAGGAGCCATGTACCTGCACGGAGGAACAGTTAGAATACATGAGAAAAAGGAAACACATAAGGATTTGTCACTGTTTAAGGGTGACGTCTTGCCTTGACGACTCGTCACAAGTATGACGGCCCGTCAGGCTAACCGTCACTTTTAGACAGTAGCAATTTTATTTGTGGCGGGTTGGGTGACGGTCAGTCACAGGTGTGATGACCCGTCACCACAACCATCACAGCTAATTAGTTCATTCTTTTTTCTTGCTTGGTTATTTTGGTGGTTTGCCTAACGAGACATCGTAGACCTGTTGGGACGTCAGGCGAGCCGTCACTCGTAAGCAGGCGTACTTCTCCTCTTTGAGGCATTTAATCGAACACCTTGTGTTCTTTTATTTCTTTTCCCATTCTTTGTGGGATTTGGTTTCACAATGCCACCCCCATCACTTATTTAAACCCATGGGGTACTCAAGACTTCACCCATGTCAAGTTTTTAACTCCAAACAACAACAACCGCACCCAATAATACACATCACCATAATTCAACAATTATATAAAAACCCACGCCTCTCTCTTCTTTCACTTCAAATTTAATGAGAATATTCAAGAGAAGGGTTAGCATCATACCTTGGTTTCTTGATTACTAAAGAAAACTTCTTTTCCTTTCACTTGAGTCACAAAAACTATGGAACCTCAATTTTGCGTTTACCCTTCGACTAAAATCGCCGGGTTTTGCGTGTTGGACAGAAAGGATTTGGGTGTTATGGGGTTTGATTGGGAAAGAAAGGATTTGGGTTTTGGAGGGTGGTTTTGATTTAGAGAAGAAGAAGAGGAATGAGGAGGTGAAGGAGACGAAGGAACCGTTTCAAATTTTAAACGGGTTCCTTCGTTTGGGGGTATTAAGGATGTAGTGGGTCAGGTCGGTTCAGGGTTTTAGGGGTTGGGTCAGATTGGGTAATTAAATTAAATAAAAGAAAATATGGAAAAAGTAAACTTACCTGGCTGGTGGCTCTTGTGATGGTCTGTCAGCCGCCTGATGACCCATCGCTTGAGATGTCAAGCCTAACCAATGAGCCCCCTCCTTGAAGGTGTTGATGGTGGCTTGGGTGACGACTTGTCAGAGCTTTGACGGTTCATCACCTGAGCCGTCACCACTAATCAGTAAGGTCCTAACTTGGGACTTATCTTGGCGGTTAGTGTGAGGGGTCGTCACATGCTTGGCAGTTCGTCGCACGAGCCATCACTCTTAAGCAAAACATTCAAGAAATTTTTTCTCAATTTGTGACGGTTTGGGTAATATTTCATCATCCTTGTGATGACCCACCAACATGACCCATCACCCTTAAACATCAAACAACCGTTACTGCCACCTTTTTGTCCCTGCACACTCACAAACAAATTAACCAAATCCAAATAAACAAATTATCCTAAACTCCTAGTACAACAACAAACTATGGGTTGCCTCCCATACATCGCCTGATTTAACGTCGCGACATGATGCAGGTACCTTGATTACTCAGACTTCATCAAGATACACCACCGACAGGGTATTTACCTCCTCCAAGAGGCCGAGATATTTCTTCACCCTCTGCCCATTAGCTTTAAACAGTTCACCATCCTTGTTTTCAAGTTCAACCACGCCGGATGGGAATACTTGGTGTACTTTGAATGGCCCAGACCATTTGGATTTGAGTTTTCTGGGAAATAACTTGAACCTAGAGTTGAACAACAATACCAAGTCCTCAACTTTGAACTCCCTTTTCTCAATCCTTCGGTCATGGTATAACATCATTCGCTCCTTGTAGAGAGTGGATCTTTTATATGCTCGCAATCGGAACTCATCTATCTCATTCTACAGTTCCAACCTTAGTTCCGATGCATCTTTCCAACCGAGATTCAACTTTTTGAGCTCCCACAGGGCTTTGTGCTCAAGTTCCACGGGCAAATGACAAGCTTTACCAAAAACAAGTTGGTAAGGATACATAGCTATTGGCATTTTGAACGCTGTTCGGTATGACCAGAGTGCATCATCCAGCTTCCTCGCCCAATCTCGCTGATTCACATTCACAGACTTTGCTAATATCTCCTTGATTTCACGGTTTGACACTTCGACTTGTCCACTCGTTTAGGAGTGATAAGGAGTGGCCACTTTGTGTTGCTTTACACCGTACTTAGCTAGAGAAGCACGAAACACCGAGCGAAGATGTTTGTTTTCAGGAAAGCCACCACACTCTTCCCTTCATTATCGGCCAAAGCAACCGCCTCTATCCACTTTGAAACATAATCAACCGCCACCAAGATGTAACAGTTACCATAAGAACTGTCAAAAGGGCCCATAAAATCTATCCCTCATACGTCGAACAATTAAACCTCCAGGATTGTAGACATTGGAAACTCTTGCCTACGAGAGATTGCTCCTCGTCTTTGGAATTGATCACAAGATTTTGCAAATTCATGTGCATCTTTCTGAATTGTTGGCCAATAATAATCACACTGTAGAATTTTTTGGGCAGTTCGATCACCCGCATGATGACCTCCAACTGAAGACGAATGGCAAACTTGCAAGATGCTTGTCATTTCAACCTCCGGTACACATCTCCTTATTATGTTATCAGAACACAACCGGAATAGATAAGGCTCATCCCAAAAATACTTACTTGCATCATGGAGGAATTTCTTCCTCTGGTGAAAGTTCAGTTCTTCCAGAATCATGTCACTCACAACATAATTTGCAAAATCAGCATACCATGGCACCATATCGAGTGACACATCCAACACATGCTCATCCGGAAATACATCATCAATCTATGGCTCATCTACTACTTTTTCTTCATTCTCAAGTTTGGAAAGATGATCTGCCACTTTATTTTCACAACCCTTCCGGTCTTTGACTTCAAAGTCAAATTCCTGCAACAATAATACCCATTGGATTAGTCGGGGCTTTGCATCCTTCTTTTCCATTAAATACCTCAAATCTGCATGATCTGTATGCACCACTACATTTGTACCAAGTAGATATGCCCTGAACTTTTCAAAGGCGTACACAACAGCCAACAACTCTTGCTCTGTGATGGTGTAGTTCTTTTGTTCCCCATTCAATGCCTTGCTAGCATAGTAAATAGGGTGGAAAAGCTTGTCTCCCTTCTGTCCAAGAACAGCTCTGAGTGCAACACCACTTGCATCACACATTACCTCGAATGGTTTGGACCAATCCGGGGCAATTATAATAGGCGCATCCACCAACCTCTCTTTTAGGCATTCAAATGCCTTCAAGCACTCATCATCAAATACAAACTTTGTTTATTTTTCAAGCGACCTGCAAAAAGGGTTAGCGATCTTAGAGAAGTCTTTAATAAATCTTCTATAGAATATGGCATGACCAAGAAAGCTCCTCACACCCTTTACTAAGATGGGTGGAGGTAGTTTCTCGATGACTTAGAACTTAGCCCTATCCACCTCTAGACCTCTCACAGATATCTTGTGTCCCATCACAATGCCTTCCTTCACCATGAAGTGGAATTTCTCCTAGTTGAGAACAAGATTTGTCTCTTCATAACTTTGCAATGCCTGACCCAGATTAGCCAAGCAATCTTCAAATGTATCACCCACCATAGAAAAGTCATCCATGAAGACTTTCAATGTATCCTTAACCATATCAGAAAAAATAGATATCATGCATCTTTGGAATGTTGCAGGAGCATTACACAGACCAAAGGGCATGCATCTGAAAGCAAACGTACCGTAGGGGCATGTGAACGTGGTTTTATACTGATCTTTCGGGGTGATGGATATTTGGTTGTACCCCGATTATCCATACAAAAAGCAGTACCACCCCCTACCAGCTAGTCTATCCAGCATCTGATCCATAAAGGGCATGGGGAAATAATCTCTGAGAGTCCAAGAGTTGAACTTCTGATAATCTATACAGACTCGCAACCCCATGACAGGTCTTAATGGGATCAACTCATTTTCATCATTTGTTACCACCATCATCCCTCCTTTTTTGGGGACACATTGAACCAGGCTTACCCATTTACTATCCAAAATCGGGTAAACGACTTCAGCATCGAGCCATTTGATGATTTCTTTCTTCACCACTTCATGCATCGGCAGATTCAGCCTTCGCTGATGCCCAGTGGTGGGGGTGCAATCTTCTTCCAACTGTATCTTGTAAGTAAATATACCTGGCGGGATGCCAATGATATCTGCAATGGTCCAACCGATTGCTCTCTTGTACCTCCACAATATGGACAATAAGGCGTCAACCTTCCCTTCTACAAGATATGCTGCAATGATCACTGGTAAGATGTTATTATCACCTAAAAATGCATACCTCAGATGGCCTGGCAACTCTTTCAACTATAACACCGGTGCCTCTTCAATAGAAGGCTTTGCAGGAGGTGTTGGCTGGTTCTTCAAGTCAAGATCCAATTTCTTTGGGGCGTAAGAATATGACCCCATTCCAACCAGAGCATTAACAGTTTCTTTGTAATCTTCGATGTTATCACCATTGAAATTCATCACAACTGCTGCCAAAGTTTCTACAACAAATCTCTCCTCAACGGATACTACCACATCAGATTTGGCAACAATATTAATAACCAAGATGACACTCATGTCTCTCTGTTGCTTCATCGACTTGCACACATTGAACTTCACTGTTTCATCGTTCAACCTGAAAGTCAACTCGTTGCTCTCCATATCCACTAATACTCTTCCAGTTGCTAAGAAGGGTTGTCCCAAAATAATGGGGACTTCAAAGTCTACCTCGCAATCCAAAATCACGAAGTCTGCTGGAAATATGAACTTCCCCACCTTCACAAGATCATCATACAAAATACCCACCAGCCGTTTAACCAATCTATCAGCCATCAACAGTCTCATAGACGTCTGTTTGGGGGCTCCTAAGCCCAACTATTGGTAAATAGCCAACGAAATCAAGTTTATGCTAGCCCCCAAGTCACAAAGTGCCTTTGCAAAATTAAATTCCCTGATGGTGCAGGGAATAGTGAAGGAACCCGGGTCTTCTTTCCTTTAGACCAGCGACCTTGATGAGATGGCGCTGCAATGGTGGAGGTTGTCTTCCGATTCAAAACTTACCAACCTCTTCTTTGTGATCAAGTCATTCATGAACTTGGCATAACTGGGCATTTGTTCGAGCGCATCCACTAGAGAGATATTTACAGAGATCTGCTTGAGCATAGTTATAAACTTGTGGAATTTCCTGTCTTCCACCTTGTTCTTGAGCCTATGAGGGAACGGAGGAGAAAACTTTGGCATTAGTTTTGGAAGTTTTTCAACTTCCTTGCTCTTCTCCGTGAGCACTTGAGTAGCATCCTTTACCGCTGTGGGTTTTTCAACAGATACATCCACACCCTCATCGACCACCTTCTCATCATCAATAAACTCATTCTCATCAACAACATCATATTTCAGCTTCTGAATTACCGAATGTGATTTCGATAATGTTTTACCACTTCTCGTAGTGATCGCAATACAATTTCCGTCATTCCTCGGGTTTTGAATGGTGTCACTCGGCAATGTACCAGTCTTCCTTTGATTCAGGGACATCGAGATTTGACTCATTTGTTGCTCTAACTGCTTGATCAAAGTGGAATGTGAATCCACCAACTGACTCATTGAGGATAATTCAGTCCTCATCTCCTTTACCTTGAAGTCAGTCGATTCTACCTTCAACAACATTTTAGCCATCATATTTTCAAGTTTGGATGTCCCTGTCTCATTACTAGCTATTTCTCGATTTCCCGGTGGTACATACAACCCATCTCTATCAGCTTTATTCTTCCAGTTCCCCTGATCATGATCTTTGTAGCCATTTTTTTTCATAATAGTTGTCCTTCTAATAGTTCTGACCTTGGTTTCCTTGGCCTGGAAACCCCCCAAATAATTGGCCTCCTCATCAGATTTTGACTCAGCTGCTCTACCTTGGGAACCCACGACTTTTACTTTCTCAACACCTCCTAACAACAAATGCTTTGTCAGTAGGTCCATTTGCATTTTCAGATGGGCCATATCTTAGTCCCGCTCTTCCTCCTTCATGCGCTGCTTTGCTGACATACCAACTACATAAGTGCTAGCTGCTACCTCTGTATCCCACGTATGCCAGACTCTGTTGGTTTTGGTGAGCCGGTCAAGAATAGTTGTGGCCTCAGTAAAAGTGAGACCCATAAATACTCCACCTGCAACATTATCCAGTGTCGGCTTGGTAGCCAAATTTAGTGCCTCGTAGAATGTCTGCATCAAGAAATTATCTGTCAATTGGTGATTCGGGCATTGAGTCAACTTTTTCTTCAACCTCAGCCAAGTTTCATGTAGGGCCTCATGAGGTTGTTGCCTAAAATTGCTAATCTCATCCCTCAACTGTATCATCCTGGAAGGAGGAAAGAACCTTTCTAGGAAAGCTCCTTTCAACTCTCCCCTGGTTGTTATAGAATCGGGAGTTAGCTCTATCAACCATAGTGCTGCCTCGTCAGACAGAGACAACGAGAACAACCTAAGCCTGATAGCCGTCTGATTCACTCTCGGCAATTTAAACGACTTGCAGATGCCCACAAAATTCATTAGATGCCTATCAGGGTCATCACCAGCCACACCACGAAACAACTCCTTTAAGTTCAATAGCTAGATCATTGTGCTGGTAATGTTGAACTTGGCCCTGGGCGCTAGTGGAGGAAGAACAATGGCGCTCATAGCACCATCTCCATCTAGATTGATATCATCATCATCATCCAAAGCATATTTCCTTGGCTGATGTCGACCTATACCCCTTTGCTGCTGCCTTTGATTTGCAGGGGCTACATTTTCAACATGATCCGCTACAATACCATCACCCACTGCAGCCTTATCATCTACTGCAATATCGTTATCAACATCCTCAGCATTCAAGTGATGCTGAGCCTGCTGAGCTGCAGCGAGCCTCGCTGCCTCTTGTTGTTGTGCATTCATATTATGCCTTAGATTTCTAGAAAGCTCGGGGTCATAGGGTAATATTGGTTCACCCGAGAACCGGGTACTTGGCATGCACAACTCTGTACCCTGTAAAAACAAAACAAAAACAACAAATAAAAGTAAGTCAGGAAAGTATGACTAAAAGTCAACCAAATACATCAGACTTAATGAACGACCGTATTCCCCGGCAACGGTGCCAAAATTTGATACTCCCAAACTACACCACCGTTAAGAAGCGTAAGAGGTTGTTGTCAAATATAGAACCCAACCAAGGTTGGGGTCAATCCCACAGGGAATAAGGTGCAAATTAAGTCATTAGTAACTTAGTTAACTAGTAATCGATAGTTTTTGGTAATTTGGGGGGGGGTTTGTATTAATCAATTTTGAACACAAGTTAAATGACAATTAACAAATTTCACAAGTTTAGAAATAAGTATGAGAAGTGAACTAGGGAAGTGTTCACCATGGCATCATAACAAATTTGATTTAGAGTTTAGTCGGGTTCTTTCCATATGTCTATCACGATGTGATTGATTTCAAGTTTATGTCTAAATGTTTTTCAACCAAATAGATGCATTTCCTCACAAGCATGATGAACCGTCACACCAGCCGTTACCCTTATCCAGTGGGGCTTTTAGTTATTGCCAGGCTTGGCTGACGGTCAGTCACAGGTGTGACGACCCGTTATGCCAACTGTCACCCTTATCCAGTGGGAGCATTTTTGGCATTTTCCCTCCTTTTCTATCCTTGTCTACTTTACCTGCAAATATCACATGAAAGCCATCAAAAACAACAACGGTTGCTTGAAAACTCGTGATTATTCTTAGTTAAAGGCGTCAACTGTGCCGTAGAATGCCGACACATCAGTGAGGCAACTTTGATTGGTACAGATTCGGTTCATGAGACTATGGAGAAGGTTCAGATCATTAGAGAGAAGCTGAAAACCGCTCAGAGTCGACAAAAATAATATGCAGATGTAAGGAGAAGGGAGTTGGAGTTTGAGGTTTATGATTGGGTATTTCTGAAAGTGTCACCCATGAAGGATGTGATGACATTTGGCAAGAAAGGGAAGCTTAGTCCCTTTTATGTAGGTCTTATCGGATTCTGAGGAGAGTTGGTAGTGTTTCTTATGAGTTGGATTTGCCAACAGAATTAGGAGCGGTTCATCTGGTTTTCCATGTTTCCTTGTTGAAGAAGTGTGTTGGTGATCCGACCATAATTGTTCCTTTAGAGGATGTAAATGTGAAGGATAGCCTTACTTATGAGGAGGTTCCCATGGAGATTCTTGATCATCAGATTCGGAGGTTGAGAAACAAAGAAGTCCTTCAAGCTCCAAGTCTCAAGCTCCAATATCAACCCTCCATTTCTTTTCATCTTTGATCAAGCTAGCTCCAATAAGGTATATGGGTATTCAATAACGGATTCCTTTCACCCTTATGCCCAAAACTCATAATTTCTACTTTGATTTATGAATTTATGAAATTAGTGTTCTTACCCAATTTGGGGAAAACTTATTGGTTCAGTTTTAAAACTTCAATTCATGGTTTCTCATTGCTTATCTATGTTTTAATTGAGGTTTCTGAATTGATTTCAAAAGTCCATGCACTAAATATGATTTCTAGCACGATTCCATTGAAGTGTATGATTTCAAGTGAAAATTGGCAAGTTTAGATAACGTGGCCTTATGTATTTATGAAATTGCATGCCTAATTCTTCAAGTTATGAATTAAGAAAGAAAAGTATGTTTTGAATTATGGCTATGCTAAGTTTTAAGGATTTTGAAGCCAGAATTGCATGACATTAGATATGTCCTTATGATTTATGAAAGGTTTGGCACAGATATGTCTACCTAAGCTATGTGAATTGCATGGTATTGATATACCCTATTGCTTTTCAAATAGATTTGGCATTAGATATGTCATAAGTATATGTGAGCTATATGTATATATTTTGGGAGTAGTATTTAGCACCGAGTTAGACAGGGTGATATTACCCTTAGTCCCATAACTACGAGCTACCGTAGGTGCCCTCTGTGGCTTATGACAGGATCCTGATATGATAAGGTTATAACTTTGGCCGGTTAGGACAACCTTTTTTAGTGTGGGTGTATGACACTGGACTCCATGTAGCTCATCATAGTTTATATCGGTTAAGAGAAACTCCCATATGAAGATTTAATACTTATGCTTTTCTATTTCATTCTTTAAGCTTTAAACTATGAGATTTACTTATGATGCTTTCTTATGCATGAACTCAGTTTTAATTATGTTTTAAGTATATTTTTACTATATTGATGCATGTCTCACATACTCAGTATATCCTATAGTACTGACGCATATCTTGTGTTGCATCCTCTTGATGATACAGATTCAGGTCCTCTTCATCAGGGTCATGGATAGGCGACGCCGGATATCCAGATAGTGTTTGTGAGTCCTCATTCTTCAAGGACTAATATCAGTCTAGTTATTTTGTTTATCTTTCCTTCAGATTCTCGAGTTAGTTGGGGTCTTGTCCCATCAACTCCTATGATAGTTTAGAGGCTTCAGACATGGATAGACTTATATCCCGTTATTGGATTGATATATCTTAGACCTTGTTCTTATTTAAGTTATGGTTGCATATCTTCATTTAGTATGCTTCCGCTATGTTTATTATATTTATCTGAGCATGCTATGAACAAGGGTTAACTTGGGACACTTGTGGTCCTGAGTCCCATGTTACATCTAGGGGGTAGCCTCGGGGCGTGACAGACAGACCTGAACAAATTCTGGCCTTTTCCTATTTTGACTTGGAGGGTCCTTTGAGGAGTTTTAAGCTTGTAAATACCCATACTTAGTTGTTTTTAGAGATTATATAACACAGATGAGGCACAGAGCACGAGCAAAGGCTAAACTCTCTAGGGTTTACTTTTTTATCTCTTTAGTTAGCTTTATTGCTGGTTCATACATTGACATCTAACTTGTGTAATAAGATTGTGAGGAACTAAAATTTCTCCTCTTTCTAGGGTTATAGCCATAGAATGAACATCATATTTTTATAATTAATTAGTATTTCAGATTCTATCATTCATGTTTTATTCTCATATTTTTATGCTTACTATTCTATTACTTAGCTACAAATAGGATAAATAGATAATTGCTAGAGAACCTCGGGAGATGGAATCTAGGAATAAAATATAGGTTTAGGGGATTAGGATTCATCTACGGATGGATTAACAGCTAATGTTGGGGGGGGTCCTAACATACTATTTTCTTATAGTAATTTTCTCTTAGCGGAATTAATCTGATTATTTCTGTTACATTTTCTAGAATATATGCTAGATATTTTATATCTTGAGTTCTTTGATACATTTCTATATTTTCTTTTATCAGGTTTCCTAGCAGGGTTATGTCTACCTTAGTTTCGTACCAGTATCGTAAGTATTCGTAATTTATCATTAATCTGAATCTAGTTCTAGTTCATTAATATTAAGTTTTTCTAATTCTGAGTCTAGTTCATGCAACTCTATTTCATACCATTCTTGGTACATTAGTTTTAAATCTTCATCGTTGAATATTTTTTCCCATATCAGTTTTCTTAGTTCTATAATTTCTATATCTTTGAGCACATATAAGATTAATACCTTATAATCATAAATCATTTTATCATGCAAATACGCAGTCATTTATATTTTCCAGTCGTCATTTATATTTAAATTCTTTAGATCTATGCCATACCATTGTGATTTTTCATTAAATATCTTTTCCCATATAATTCTTTTTAATTCTACTATCCTTATGTCTTTTAGTGCAGATAAAACTAATGTTTTATAATTATTTCTTATTTCATTATGCAAATAGGTGATCATGGTAGTATTATCCATATTCATGTTTATGCTTTGCTTTTTATCAATTAATTCCCTCATACCATAGCATGCCAATAACATTATATTCGATTATTACAGACTAGATTATTTTAAACCATATTCTCTTGTCACTGTTAACACCGTACTTTCAAAGGTACTTTCCCCTCCTAAATAGTGCCACTCTGTCTACTCCCCTCACGGCTTCCTCGCTTTGGTTTCGACCTCTGGACATTATTTTCGGATTGTTTCCCTTCTTTCCTCATGTTAACAAACTTGAAAATATGATTCAAATAACTCTAGTAGATAATAACGAATATAAACTTATTTAATCATGCTATGATACTTAGGAATTAACAAATTTAGCTATGCATAATTATAAATGGGTATACCTTGATAGTATCTTCTTGCTCCATATTGCTAGAATTTTTTTTATCTTATTGAGAGAATATATATATTTTTTTTGTTTACAAAGAAGGTTTGCTTTCCGTGTAGAAAGTCTTGCCTTCATTTGTCATAATGTTTAGCTATTTATAAGAGGATTCCTGTACGTCATTTTCCTCTTTTTCCTACTCCACTTATTTTACACATGTTTTTATACTATTCCTACTTTACAACTCTACAAGTTTTTAAAATAATTACTATTCCTACTTTACAACTCTACAAGTTTCCAAAATAATTACTATTCCTACTTTACAACTCTAATAGTTTCCAAAATAACTACTTTACAGCTTTACAAAATTCTAAACTACTTTTCTTTACATAATTACAAATGTCCAAGAATGCTTTACATATCTGTCGGCTTTATCTTCGCTTTTTATCTTTTCGGAATCTGCATGCTATCTTCTTATTCCAGCTGTACGTCTGGGATTATATTATCTTCACCTTGACATCTGGAGAATTGATGATCTGGATATTTGAGACTAACTGTTTTGCAGTATCTAGTCATCATTTCTGCTGATATAAAATCTTTTCTAATAGCTCTTGTTATAGGTTGTTGTTCCGGCTTTAACAGGCTTAGTGCCCATTGCCTTATCTCTTCCATATCTGCTATCCTTTCTTCTCTGCAGTTGGAGTAGATCATAGTTTGTTCGCGTGCATAGTAACTCCAAACTAGATTTTTGTTTAGATAATTTGACGTTAATTCATTTAAAATTGTAGCTAGTCCAATAACTCTCTTTCCCGAATAAAACTCCGGTATTGATACTTTTGGTATCTCTTCTTGTGCTTCTATTTTTTCTGGGATAATCATTTCCCTAGTTAGTCCTATCTTGATAACTTGTATAACTGGCTTGATTTCTGTATACAATATCTCTGCTGGTGCTGAATAAATTCTTATATAGAATAATGTCCCTTTAGTTATCCTCTTGTAATGCATAAAAGCTTTGTGTAACTCTGGTAATGTAGCTATTTCGTCGCCTGTTTGGGTATATATGGTATTTAATAGACCATAATTGTAGCAACTTGCTACTAGATTTGCATTTGTTTTTGGTAGCGCAATTAACTTATTGTATCCTTGTAGATTTTGAGTAATATAGTCCTCATTTGGATTGGTGGTAGCTTTGGATCTTGGATTTTTATTGAGGAAGGTCTGTAGTTTATAAATGTTTTCTATGTATGCTCTGGTTATGTGATTATATGTCTTTTTGTCTTGGTTCAGGCTATCTTTATAAGTACTCACTTGTGGTGGTATAAATGGAGTATTGTGAGGTTTTGGTGTATATGGTGCTTCAAATATCTTATTCAGATTTGTATTAACATATCTTTTTTCTTCGCTTGTAGATGAGGTATTGCCTGCAGCTGCATGAAGTAGATAATTGTTATGGGTTTTTCGGTGTTTCCCAACGTTACCTTGTATCTCTGGAAGTTTTATGTCTTCCGATTGACATAGCTCCGCATTTTTACAGTCATGCTGCTGACTAGTTTTGATTAGTTGTATCTCTTTATTTATGTTATCAACTTCTCTACAAAGAGTAGTCATAACTTTGAGTAGATCTTCCATAGTAGTTTCCTCAGTTTGGGTAGCTTTGTCTTGATATGTAATCTGCAATTGTATTTTTGTCAGTACATATCACCTCGATTGTAAATGTGAAGTTTAATATATTTAATACGAGTCTCCGTATTTCTTTGGTTGTAACTGAGTCTTGTACTTTCCTCGTTAGCCACCATTTCACCTGCGTATTATCTGTTCTAATAATAAACTTATTATATACAATATATGGTTCGAAAGCTAACAAACATTTATATATTGAGTATAATTCTTTTCTATTTATTTCCCATTTTATTTTGGGGTTTGTAAATGTGCCTGAATAATACGTGCAATGATGTTCTATTTTTTCTTTATCATACCTGTATTTTAGTACTCCTCCATAGCTTATTTCACTAGCATCAGATTCTACTATATAGGTGAATTTGTTATTTTCGTCTGGGAAGCATAATTTTGGTAAGTTCTTACATAGTGATTTTATTTTTCTTATTTGTTCTTGGTCTTTATCATCAAAATGATATTCTACATCTTTCTTTAATTTCTTATGTAATGGTTTTAGACTTTCTGCTAATTTTGGTATATATTCTCTTACTTAATTTACTAATCCTAAAAACGACTGTAGTTTCTTTTTTGTATCTATCTGTTCATCAGAATTTATTATTTTTTGTACTATGTGTGGCTGCATTTTTATACCATTTTTATCTATTTCTATTCCTAAGAATTCTATTTGATTTTTCATTATTTCAGCTTTTTTCTTACTCAAACTAATTCCTGAATACTTAACAATATGTATAAATTTCTCTAGTAATTTTATATGTTCATCTTGTGTTCTTGAATACAAGAGTATATCATCTATATATACTATGCAATTTTCTAACTGGTTGAAGTAATTATCCATGAAATGCTGGTATCTTCCTGGTGCATTTTTATATCCAAAAGATAATACGTTCCATTCATAAAATCCTTGGGGTACTGTGAATGCTGTTAGTTTTTTAGATTCTTCTTCTAGTTTAAGGTGGTAAAAGCCTGATTTGCAATCAAATTTACTAAAATAATTATATCCTTAGACTTGTCTTATTTTTAATATCTTATTTGGTATTGGATAATTGTATGTTTTAGTTTTGGCATTTAAGTTTCTATATTCAATAACCATCCTACTTTTTTCTCTTTTTTGTTCGCTATGTTTATTTACTATAAATGCTGGGCTTGTATGTTTGCTATTACTTTCTTGTATATATTTATTTTCTAATAATTCTTCTATGTGCATTTTGAATTCTTTTAGATCATCAAAATTGTATTTGAGAGGTTTTTGGGTAATTATACTATTTTCATCAATTAATTCTATTTTTACTTTGGTTTTATGTTTTTTCCATCCTTTTAAGGGATTTTCACTATATAATGGTTCTAATCGATCTTGAATGATTTTTAGTTTATCTATAGCAAATATAATTAGTTCTATTTTATGCTCATTTGTTTTTATATTTTCTAATTTCTGGGTAATTTTCTCACTTCCTTTTATCCATGGGGTAGGTTTTCTATTTTTATTATATACTCTTTTAGCTCCTACTTTGTGTTTACATAGTGTAGTAAACCACCAGTGTGTTTTTGTTATTATATGTGGATATAGTTTTTCCAGAAATGGCATTCCTAAAAGTATATCTTTGTTTGTGAATTCATAACTATATATTTCTTCTATGGTTAATATCTTATCCCATATTTGTAATTTTATGTTTCTTGCATTGTGATTTATCATGCTCCCTTCATTATTAAATCCTGTTACTACTATTGGTGTGGTTAATTTTTCCCATTTTTCATCTGGTAGACAATTATGTTTACACATATTAGCTTCTGCTCCTGTATCTATCATCGGGGTATAGTATCTATTGTAGTAATTTTCTACTATTATTTTGGCAAGTATATAAATTTTCATTTTTATTTCATATTGTTTGTTTTATTATGACTTTTTTATTTTTATATGTAACAGTTAACTGGGTATTTTCTAAATTATACGGTTTCATGCCTTCTAACCACTTTATTCCTAATATGATATTTTTATCTCCATGATATATTTTAAAATTTATTACCATTGGTTAGCACATTCATTCTGTAGTATTGAAACTGCCAGTTAAATCATATCCCCTACCACTGTTGTTCATTAATCAAAAAGAGTAAATTAGCTTAGGTGAAAGTATGCCAGTAAAGAAGAATAGGTGCCAATGAAGAAACATCAACGTCTAATAAACAAAATGTATATGTCCTAAAAGGCTTTCCTTAAGTAGTTGAGTCCTCTGCAGTGGAACCATCTTACTACCAACACTTTACTAAGTCACCTTACTACTAAAAATTAAACGTCTATCATAATTCAGCATAATACCACTCCAATACGTTCTTAATGGCATACATTCATATATTTACAACATGTGCAAAAGACATAACCATATTCTTTTTCTACTGTTTCTCTTAATGCTGTAAATTCTTTTGGTAATTCTGGTTGTTCTGTAGAATTTATTTCTTCTTCTGTTACCAATTCTCTTGTTATATAATTTTCTTCCTGACCTGTATTTATTGTTATAATAAATTTTCTTTGTTCTAATATTCCAGTTATATAATAGTGATATAGCTTTATTTCTTTTATTTTTACTGAATTTCCTGATGATTGAGGTGTTTCACTATGACTTTTTCTTTTAGATGTGCTTATCCTGTCGCTTACTATTTCTAGATCTTCTTCTATGTCAATTTCCTTATAGCTATAATCATTATTATCTATTACTGTGACAATTTGTTCAAATGGATTCTCTATTTTTATCCTATTAATTTTGTTTTTTGCTGTTATTTTATGTTTTGTTGTTAAAACATACAAATTTTTACATCTTGCTGTAAATATTTTACTACCTGGGGCCAGTTCGTTTGAGTAAATAATTAAAACTAGTTTAATTTAGTATAATTAATTATAAGTATATGCAGGTCTGACATCCAATTGCTTGCAATCACCATGTTACTTGTACAATCACGTACACGTGCATGTGCAAATGGAAGTAATATATCACTTCTAGGTTTGGTTCATGAATCACAAGAAATAAATTATTGAAATAATAATTCCTTTTTATAGAAAACATTACTGATTATACCTCAATTTAAGTTTGGCTTTAAATAAATTTAAATTTTCAATAATTTTTAACACTGTAAAATATACTATTAGTGAAAAATGTCAGAAAAATTATCCTTTCAAAAATAGCAAAATGTAAGGTTAAACAAAACTTTACAACCCTCGATAGTGTTGACACAGTGGTGTAGACAAGTGCATCGTAGGAATTCAACTATCTCATTTCACAAAAAAAGTTATAATCCCTTGATTTTGTGTATCAATTTATGTGAAGGGTGCGAAATATGATGTCACGACCCAATTTCACGGTCATGATGGCACCTACAACCCCCGGTAGGTGAACCAATCCCCGTAGCCCAGAACAGTTAGTAATGGGCTACTATCTAACAATAAGGGAACAAGGCGAATAAAATAGATAACAGGGATATAAATATATACATATGCGGAAACTAAACCAAACCCCAAGACCTGGTATAATAGTATAGAGCCAAACTACATACATGGAGTGCAAGCAACCAAAAGAATATATACAGATGTCTCTGAATGGTAATAGAGTACATGAAGCAAAAGATAAACTAAAGCTAAGCTCCGATCGCCAAGAGCTCACCCTCAGCCTGAAGTAGTCCTCACAGATCTCCAAGCACGAATCAAAGCGATCTAACGGCGATGGCCCACGCTAAGATCTGCACCCAAAGATGCAGGGGGTAGGGGTGAGCACCAAATGCGAAGCATAAGGTACCTAGTAGGTATCATAGGCCGACTGGGCACATATAAGATAAAAGCGTAGTAACAGATAGAATTGAAGCAAGTAGTCACAGAAATCAATGAAAGGTACACAGGAACTAGCCCAGAGGGAAAACAACAGAACCACATGTGAGGCTAGTAAGCAGAATATACACACCATAGGCACAGGTGAAAGCAAGAAACAACGCACCTGGGCTCCTTGCAACAACAGTGTATACAAAATAAGTTTACAAAATGGACGGTATACCGGTAACCTCAAGTGTAAGAAGAAGAGAGAAAGAGTAATAATAGGCATGCTTAGAGACACGAATCAACTCACTAATCATATCAATCTCAATCCAGAAACTAACAGTCTAGCAGTGACCAACCTCATACTTATCCATAATAGAGAACAACTCTGTAAGTAAATAACAAAAGTCTACCTACAGTCCCCCGGCCGCCCATACAATCGAGAAACACAAACAAGTGAAAACAAACCCTCCGGCATCCCATACTACCGGAGCGTACAATCAGCAAACAACAAACAAGGGTGGAGCCTCAAACAATGAATGATATGATGCATGAAGATCTCAAGTGCCATGGTATCTCTGTATGTACCTCCTCCGGCGCTGATCCGGAGAAAACCTCTTTATATGCATGGAAATGGTATGATCACACACAATAGCTTCCCCGCAGCTCACAATCAACCTATTGACCCTGCACAGGCCCACAGCTACTCAGCAAGCATAACCAGCCTAGAAGGATAATTCTATGCTCGGGACTCGCGGACATTCCCAAAATCCCACCTTCTATGTTCCAGAGTCAACAAGGCCTCACAGGACCACAAGGGTAAATAAAATATAACGACAAATACTACAAGCAACGGAGGAACAAAAGTAGGTGGACATGAATAACGCGGTCGAGGTCTGTGGTACCAACCTAATAAACCAACCCAAGGATGTCCATTAATACAATTTTATTATATATATGCGGAGTCTAGGGAAATTAAACCGTAACCTACCTGTCATCCGATGACAAGCTTGAACCTCTCCGAAAAGCTCCGAAACCAAAATTAAACTTGAACTCGAGCTTGAATAATTTGACGTAGATAATTAACTTCCCTTTTTATTCAACGTGCAAATATGCACCTCTATGCCTAATAGCTATTTATCGTACAGATATGGAGCAAAAGGAGTAAATGCTTGCTGAAGTTTTTATCCAAGTTAAAGACATTTCTAAGGATTAGGATCAATTGATAATAATGCTGCCAACTTCCAAATGATGCCACCATTCACTTTGGTGATTGCTGGTCACTCCCTCCACCTACACGTGGAGTGGAGGTGGCACTTACAAGGTAACAAAATAATATTCTTATCCCGTTATTTATATACTCGGGTATTGCGTAAGTTCGTGGTATAATAAATATAATTTTTGAATATACCATAATCATTAGAAAATTATTTCGAATAAAATCTACTATATTATAATAATAAATTTTAACATAACTAAATTTATTATCTCCGATAAAATATTACGGTGTATAAAAATCTTATAAAATAAATACATATACAATTATAACGTTTCAAAAATATTTTCCATAAACCTTTAAAATATTTTGAAAAGGCAATAATAATATAATTTTTACCAAATTCAACTTTTAAATTAAATATTTTCAAGTACGCACGATTTCGATATTCAAGAATTCTCTCCGGATCCTCCCTTATATTTTATCACTGTTTCGGAACTGAAATGGCATTTTAAAACGTGAAGTTGAAGCTTAAATCGGGTTAAACCCGACCCGATTCGCGACCCGGTTCGCAACCCGTTTTCTGCCAGACAGTCCGCGGTAAAACAGTCATAACTCTTTGCTCCGAGATTATTTGAACGTGCGGTTTTGTGCGTTGGAAACTAGACTCGTAGACCTTCGATTTGGTATTTCGGGGGACTTCTAACTCTTTATATATTGGGAGAAAAGCCCTGACACATTTGACCCAAAGTTTAACAAATTTGTTAACGAACTTACGATATCTTTTGCCGATTTGCTTGACTTCAAACTTAAACGTGGAAATGACCGGAAGGGTCATTACATCATCCACTACTAAAAAAGGGCTTTCGTCCTCGAAAGTCAAGGTCAAGAGGGTACCTGAAGGCTAAAATAGCTGCGG
>QJPP01005955.1:0-24777 GCA_003996215.1 Jaltomata sinuosa | reverse complement strand
CTGAGAATGTATAAGTCAATGCTATAAAACATGGCCTCTTTTACTGAAGAGTATAAAATGTTTCTGGGTTGTAAACTGTGAGATACATAGACTATGAGATAACTAAGCATGCTAGAAATATTGATAAGTTGCTTAAAACGGTAAGTTGCATCTGTAGTACTCAGGCCCAAACATAATATGCACAAAATTTTATATGTAAGGATATTCTGAAAAATTTAATTTAAAAACTTTAAAACTGGACTAAGGGCCTAGTACATAATTACTGAGTCTAATTCTGTGGGCGAGTCTGTTAACCGACATAAACCACGTGAGCTAAATATAGAGTTCGATGTATACGCCCCATCGAGAAGACCTAATATACCTTGCCAGGGTATAGAGGCATGAATGGCGTGATCACTAGTTCTGATGCCCAACTGAGGGCCTAAAAAACCTATGGTGGCACGTAGTTTTGGGACTTGAGTGTACACTAAAACCTAGTCCAACTCGGTGCTAACTACTACTCCCAAACTGAATCCTGATAGCTCATTTAAAACAAATGTTCTGGAATGCTGCATCAGAACCTAATTTATCTAGATGATTTCTGAAAGACTGTAACTAAAAACTATTCATCAAGCATGTGGACATATCTAGATGTCATACTAATCATGAAGCTTACTGAGTTCGTAATCATTGATGGAATATCCAGATACCATGCTAATCACGAAACTTACTAAGTTCATCATTATTGATGGCATGTCTTGAAGGTCTATATTTAAAACATATGCTTGTAAAACATACTGAAGGTAAGCTGAATCCTGCTAAATCATGCATAATTCTTTCTTACTAAAATAACTGGATTGAAAATCATGCATACTTATATAGAGTGAATGCTGACAATCTGAGTTGAGCTCTAAAGGAGAAGTTAACTGATGAGAAGTTTCGAAGAAAACCTGTTGACTGAAAACTGACTAATTTCATGCTTGTAAAGTAATTTAGGTCAAATTTTGAAGAAAAGCCATTTTTATGAAAATACTATAATTTTAGGCTAAATTCTCGATTTCTTAAAGTTCTTGTAAAGGCTCATGCAAGTCACTAAAAATATGGTGTAAATCTTCTAAAATAATGCATAAATCATGTAGGAATCATAAGGACTGAATTCTGTAAAATTAAGCATGATTGGGTAAGAACCCTAGTTTCACAAATTGTAAAATCGTATAAAAATCTGAAACATTGGGCATAAGGGTGAACTAAACCCTTATTGAATACCCACATACCTTTTTAGTAGAGGATCTTGAATGGAACATGGAGGATTCGATCTTGAGGATGAACCCTAGGTCTGAACTTTGGAGAAGAACGTTCTTTTCTTCTTGAAATTGACTTGAGAGGAAAATACTCGTTTAAAGGAATTTTCTAAAAAAAATAGTGAAAATACCCCAGGAGTCCTATTTATAGGCACCACAAAAAAAATCCAAATTGGTCTAGAAAAGGAAAACGCATCGGAAACGGACTCTGAAATGGACCATTTTTCCAGAAAATGGATCGTTTCTATGAGCATTTTAACTTCTAGAAATTCGAGGGTTTTTGGTCCTGAAAATGATTGGAAAAATGGACCGTTTTCCCAGAAAATGGATTGTTGTCCCTTTCGTTTTAACTTTTGAAATTCTATAGACTTCTGGTCAGACAGATGTCTCTTGGTAAACTGATCATAACTTTTTTCTCCAGAGTCGGATGAATGCAAGTTCAGTGGCGTTGGAAATAAGACTCAAAGACCTTTAATTTGGTGGGTCATAGGCCACCTAAATATCTATATTCTAGGAGTTATGATTGTTTGAAGTTGACCCTTAAAAAATGTTACACTAAAACTCAATCGGTAAGGAAGCTTTCAACTCAACTTTGAGCTAGAGGTTCTTTATGAACTCAATTCATATCGAATATACTTCCCACACATAATTATTGATCTCAACACCTATTTACCATTTAAAATCATCATGGTAACTATGAGACCTGACTAGAGGAATTGGATCAATGCATTAATCTGCATAATTTTCTGAAGGAACAACTTTATAGCACGATCTAGAGTATGAACAAAGGGAAACATTTCCTAAATGCCATGTAGCCCCTCAAAGAAAAGTATAGATGTCTCCATACCGTTTCGCAAGACTCTACTAGACACGGCTTCATAGACACCCTAGGACACCTGAACTCTGTGCTCTGATACCATGTTTGTTACACCCTGAGCCTCCGCCCTAGACATAACATGGGACCTGAGACCACAAGTGATCCCAAGATAACCCTTCTTGTTGGCATGATTCATGAGCAACTAAATAGAAATAGATAAACTGAAGAATATTATGCGGAAGCTGAAACATATGATGAGCTATTAAGGAATACTGTAATAAACTGAAGTTTTATAAACTAAAAACAAATCTGTTGAAAAAAATAATACAACTGACTGACTGACTAACTATGAAGCCTCTACTAACACTGACTAAAGTTAGCCGGGACATGACCCCCAATTATCTTAAGTCAATGCATAATAACTGAATTAACTACTAAAACTATTAACGGGCTGGAGTTCCCGAAGAAGGAGAACTCAATCTCTGCTGACTGGGAGCTGTGATCCGTCTGACTATGATCCTAGGAGCTAGCACTGAAACCTACATCATGAAACGATGCAGCACAAAAAGGTATGCAATCAGTACTTTGAATGTACTGAGCATGTGAGATAAAGTACTGACTGTAAATCATGAAAAGATACATGTATACTGAAAGCATGGCTGAAAACTCAACTATGTAAACATGTATATATTAGAACGTAACTGAAAGCTGGACTAAGTATGGATATCTGAGAATGCATAAGTCAATGCTATAAAACATGGCCTCTTTTACTGAAGAGTATAAAATGTTTCTGGGTTGTAAACTGTGAGATACATATACTATGAGATAACTAAGCATGCTGGAAATATTAATGAGTTGTTTAAAACTGTAAGTTGCATCTGTAGTACTCAGGCCCAAACATAATATGCACAAAATCTGATATGTAATGATATTCTAAAAAATGTAATTTAAAAATTGTAAAACTGGACCAAGGACCTAGTACATAATTACTGAGTCTAATTATGTGGGAGAGTCTGTTAACCGACATAAACCACATGAGCTAAATGTGGAGTTCAATGTATACGCCCCATCGAGAGGACCCAATATACCATGCCAGGGTATAAATGCATGACTGGCTTGATCACTAGTTCTGATGCCCAATTGAGGGGCTAAATAACCTACGGTGGCACGTAGTTCTGGGACTTGAGGGTACGCTAAACCCTAATCCAAACTCGGTGCTAAATACTACTGCCAAACTGAATCCTGATAGCTCATTTAAAACAAATATTCTAGAATGCTGCATCAGAACCTAATTTATCTAGATATTTCTGAAAGACTGTATAACTGAAAACTTTTCATCAAGCATGTGGACATATCTAGTGTCATACTAATCATGAAGCTTACTGAGTTCATAATCATTGATGGAATATCTAGATACCATGCTAATCACGAAACTTACTAAGTTCATCATTATTGATGGCATGTCTGGAAGGTCAATATTTAAAACATATGCTTGTAAAACATACTGAAGGAAAGCTGAATCCTGCTAAATCATGCATAGTTCTTTCTTACTAAAATAACTGGATTGAAAATCATGCATACTTATATAGACTGAATGTTGACAATCTGAGCTGAGCTCTAAAGGAGAAGTTAACTCATGAGAAGTTTTGAAGAAAACCTATAGACTGAAAACTGACTAATTTCATGCTTGTAAAGTAATTTAGGTCAAATTCTGAAGAAAAACCATTCTTATGAAAATACTATAATTTTAGGCTAAATTCTTGATTTCTTAAAGTTCTTGTAAAGGCTCATGCAAGTCACTGAAAAACATGGTGTAAATCTTCTAAAATAATACATAAATCATGTAGGAATCATAAGGACTGAATTCTGTAAAATTAAGCATGATTGGGTAAGAACCCTAGTTTCACAAATTGTAAAATCGTATGAAAATCTGAAACATTGGTCATAGGGGCGAACTAAACCCTTACTGAATACCCACATACCTGTTTAGTGGAGGATCTCGAATGGAACATGGAGGATTCGATCTTGAGGATTAACCCTAGGTCTGAACTTTGGAGAAGAACACTCTTTTCTTCTTGAAACTGACCTGAGAGGAAAATACTCATTTAAAGAACTTTTCTAAAAAAAGGAGTGAAAATACCCCAGGAGTCCTATTTATAGGCACCACAAATTAAAATCTGAATTTGTTTAGGAAAGGAAAATGCATCGGAAATGGACGCCAAAATGGACCGTTTTCTCAGAAAAATGGACCGTTTCCCTGAGCATTTTAACTTCTAGAAATTATGGGGTTTCTGGTCCTAAAAACGGTTGGGAAAACGGACCGTTGTCCCTTCCGTTTTAACTTTTGAAATTCTGTGGACTTTTGGTCAAACATATGTCTTCTTGGTAAACTGATCATAACTTTTTACTCCAAACTCAGATGAATGCAAGGTCAATGGCGTTGAAAAGAATACTTGAAGACTTTTAATTTGGTGTGTCATAGGCCACCTAAATCTTTATATTTTAGGAGTTATTATTGTTTGAAGTTGACCCTTGAAAATACTTACAGTAAAACTCAATCGGTAAGGAAGCTTTCAACTCAACTTTGAGCTAGAGGTTCTTTATGAACTCAATTTATATCGAATACACTTCCCACACATAAGTATTGATCTCAACACCTATTTACCATTTAACAACATATGAAAATGGTCTGTATCTTAGCTTAGAAGTTTTGGGGTGTTACACAAAAACTCCACAACAACAAATATATAATGTTGACATATTGAAAAACTCAAACTAAAAAAATTCACAGAAACTAGCAGTTGGAGATTCTAGAATAGAGTAGCTTCCTCTAACTGCTCAATTTAGACAAGGGTTATTTCAAGATTGATGGACCTGAAGTGACAATATTTTTGTAAGAGTGCTTCAACAGAGGGATATAGAAAAATGCCCTACAAGAGATGACAACAGAAACTGTAGATAGACATGGCTTGAAACTATGCTATCCAATGACCACATAGCCTGACACTTCAAACATGTCAAGATCAAAAGTAAATTTCATGGTGTGACAATATGAAATATTGCTAGAGTTCAAGAATAGAACAACAGAAACCAGAGTGCCCTGAAGAACCAAGATACTAAAACCAATAATTTGGATGATTAACCGGCTAAGCCATATATTAATTTATTTGGTGGAGAATTTATCCTAACACAACATTCACCATCTTATAAGATAACTAAATGAGAGTGACAATGACAGGGCGACTTCATTAACTTTTGATCAGAGTGAAACCTAATAAGGAGAAATCGAGAAAGTTGGCAAGTTCTCTTCCGACACAAATTGCAGAAAATGATATATCCACTTCATCAGAAGCATTCAACCAACCTTCAGTTTAGATATTATAGGTAAGATCATACTTGCATCAAATCTTCCAATTTCCCAGGGTCACATTTCAAATTCTCAAAGGCAGAAGTACCCATCTGTTCAACAGCTTAAACAATTTCATGATTTGCTGCTACAACACTCTCTATTTATCATTCCACTATCTTCTCGACCAGAGGAAAATCTAAATGCCACTTAGAAAATTCAAGGTAAAAACATACTCTAATCATCATCACACTCCTTTATCCATTCTTCCTCATCAAATAGATCTTCATGTGGATCATAAACTGTGATATCTGGGAACAGTTCTAGAAAGTCATCCTTCACTTTTTCTCTCAATTCGGAGTAAGGAGGTAACCTCTTAAATGTAACACGATAAGGTAAGGACATAAGAGTATAATGGAAGCGCCTCATTTCATCATATATGTGCATTGCCTATGAAGGTAATCCACCATCTAGAAAAGCCCTGACAAGATCGCCGAATGTATGCTGATCGAAAAGCACCCCTTCTTTCTTCAAATCTTCTCATACCTTCTTTGTTTTATCTACCTTTTTGTTTCTTGCAAACATGAAAAGCATATCCCCGTAAAAGAACATGTCTGGCCGATACCATATTTCTTTGCATACAACCTCATACAACTGCTAAAAATTAAAGAGTAAAAGTCAACAGTCTAAGCATTATATAACTGATTAATGTAAGTGGATAACTTCCATCTTCAGATAAGCTAAAGAAAGGGGTTAGAGCTAGGAAGAAGTTCCTGTCTCTTCTCTAGAATTACCACTTAAAGAGAACAAACGGAAGCAAATATGAGAAGATGAACATGGCATCTTTACTGGTTAAGATGAATTAACAATGAAAGTATAATTGATGATGTTTCAAGCAGGAATCACACTTGTGTTCAACATCGTCAAACATAATGTTACATTTTGCCAAAGGAGCATGATATTTTTATGAAAAAAAAGTAAAAATTTGGTAGCAACAAAGGGAAACAAAAAGAATATGTTACCCTCATGGAGAGGTAAACGAGATCTTATCTTTGGAACTCAGCAAGAACAACGATGAGGTCAAATTTGAGTAGACGAGAAACATGAGACTTCATAAACCGGTCAAAACTAACGGTTTTGGGCTGCAAGCGCTTAAGCTCCTTGGTGTCCATTAAACCTTCTTTCCCCATTTCTTTCTTGTGCCTCCATATCGACACGTTTGGGCTCAATGATGACGTTGAACTAGTAATAATTTGTCTGATACCCCACCTATGGTTTGATAGCAACGCTGGCCGCACAAGATTCTGACCTTGATGCCACATCTTCAACTGCTCAATTAATTCATGGAAAATGACCCTTACGAGGGAGACGTCATGTGATTTTAATCAACCTTAAACCTCCTCTACTATGCCCCTATCACTCAGGAAATATCTTCATTTTTTTAAACAAAGTTTTCAAGTTTGTACATTTTTCTTACAAAATAATAATTGTTAAAAATAACTTAAAAGGTGAAAGAAAAATGAAAAAAATAATCCCTTAAGTTTAAACTTTGAATTTAAATAGTCCTTATTCTTTAATAAAATGAAATACTAATAATCATTCAACTATAAAAAAATAGTGAGTACAATTTTAATTTAAATTTTAATTGTGGTATTAAAATATAATGGAGTTCACCAAAAATTGTTATTGATAATGTTAGAAATCAGCTTATATGTTGTCACGACCTAAAACGCCGTGAGTGGCACCCACCCTAAACCCCCGGTGAACGAACCAAGTAACCAAGTCAACACTTATAAAAATCTAAGCAACTAAAATCAATTTGCATTAAATAAATTAAGGTTCACATGTAAAACATAAATAACAAAAATCCCTGTGAAAAATAACTCCAAGAATCTGAAAGTTGTGTACCAAAACATCTAACAAATCTAGAATATGGGGATACAACCCCAAAATAAAGGGTAATTTGAGTCCGAACAATGGACTAGAAAGGATAGACTAATCCATGGCAGCCCGAAAGAAGTAGTTCACCCATGAATTCAGATAACGCTTGTGTCACAGTTGAAGTCGCGCAACAACCGCCAAAATATGCCCTGTACTAAACAAAGAAGAGCAAGTGCAGTATCAATACACAAAAATAATAGTGTACTAGTAGGATCATCGGCCAGCTCCAATAAACAAAATATGAACACTTAACTAAAACTTAATAAGCAGGAGAAAATATGTACAAACAAGTTAGAAAATATAACCCTGACTCTCAGTCATCCACATGAATTATCAACTACATGAAACATGTCTCAAAACCACAACAACAATAATATATATATCTCCCATATGCCATTCAAGTAACCCGGACAACCTGAGGATCCCTAAGACATCATCTACAGTGCTTAACATACAATTCATCTCTACACAAGAACTAATCCAGCATTTAAACATAACACCCCGGCCACTCATGGACCAATATGCAATAATAGCATCACAAGAAATAAGCCTGGTCAACTCATGGAACCAACACACAAACATAATCAAACATATACCAGGTGTGGTACCCGAGCCAACCGTGATAGAACCTGTACCAGGTGTGGTACTCTTGCCAAACAATAGATATCCTGTACCAGGCGTGCTAACCGAGCCAATAAATATCATATACAACACAACAATCAATCACAATAAACACGCACCATACTTGTAAAACTGACAAGTATTAAAGACGAGTTCATTTCAAAAGATTTACAACTAGATGTCAATAATATTTCTTAACTTATTCCTTAACACACGAGTAGTACATGAAACACTAATGTAATAGTGATCATGCACACACATCATAAATGGAAAACAATCAACCATCATCTACATCGAATTATGCTCGAACGCTATACCAAACCTGAGCTTTCCCTTTCTGTGAAGTGTTAGCTTGTTCTTGGTCTAAAACTAATCACAATAACCTAAAGTCAATCAATGTGACCTGAATATCCCTAGATTATATCATAATCCTAATCCTCAGGCCAAACCCGTGATTATTCAACCCAACCTAGGGCCTTTCCACCCATAATTTGCCTAAAAATACCAATTTCATAGTCACATTAGCAAATTACGGTATAAAATTATAAACTACATAGTTTATGCACAAAACCCAAGGTTTTTTACATCCACATTCTTGTTCTAATAGAATTTCCACCCTAGGTCAAGACAAATCCTCCCCAAAGCCCGTAACTACCGATTCTAAGGTGTGTAGAATTCGAAGTACAAAAGTAGGGGAACAAAATACTTACTTTTAGGAAGAAACTCCATGGAAAATCGATAAAGAATTGCCCTAATCGCCTCTGCCCTTCCCCAAAATGTTCTTGAGAATTTCTAAACATTTTTGAAGAAGTTTCTGTATTTATTGTGACTTATTCCTCTATTGCAGTCCCATTTTTGAAAAAACTGCCCTCTATAGCGGAGTTGACTGCCTTGACTTATGCTATAGTGGGAATTTCTCCGCTATAGCAGCTATCATCGTAGTGGTGTGTAACCAATTATAGAAGCTGACATACGACAGAATCTTGGGAATCCTCCCAGTTTTTTCTATTTTACAACACACCTTCAAACCTTGATGTTCCACACCAACCCTTTCATATCAAGTTTGATTTTGGGAGTTTTACTCACCCAAATCCGCTTCCAAAAAGTCCTATGGACTCCTTAACGACTTAGCTAAGAGGAAATCCATCTCAACCTTTGATATTTTTCCCAATACTTTCCCGGATTGCCCTAGACCTTACCTCGCTTATAATTTGTCTGAGACAGCTTAGCCCAAAATTTTCAACTCCCAATCTCGGAAGTTTTTTTAACCATTTTCTTCTCATAAAAAGCTCACCCATAACAATGGAACTAGCCATTATAGAATATACCAATTTACCCATCGTTCATTCCCAAATGATCAGACAAAAAAATATGAGCTAAAAGAAGAGAAAAGGATAGTACCTGAATCTTCAAACAAGTGAGGGTACTTGTCCCGCATGTCCTTCTCGGTTTCTCAAGTGGCTTCCTCAACTGGATGATGCTTCCATTGAACCTTCACTTATTTGATTTCCTTCATCCTCAATTTTTAGACATCTTGATCAAAAATAGCAACCAGTTCTTCCTTGTACTAAAGGTCCTTGTCTAACAATACCGAATCCCATTTAATGATGTAATCCCCATCCCCATGGTATTGCTTCAGCATGGATACATGGAAAACTAGATGAAATCTTGACAAACTAGGTGGCAATGCTAACTTGTAAGCTACCGGCCCTATAATCTCGAGAACCTAAAATAGACTTATATATCGAGGGCTAAGCTTACCCCTCTTTCTAAGCCGTATTACCCCTTTCATTGGTGACATATTCAACAAAATCTGTTCACCAACCTAAAATGCCATGTCCGTTACCTTGCGATACACATACTCTTTTTGCCTGCTCTAGGCTGCCAGTATCTTGGTTTGAATACTTCTCACTTTTTTCCTGAGCTTTCTTCACCATGTCAATACCCAAAGGTTTCACATCGCTTGCCTTGAACCACCCTATGGGTGATCTACATCCCCGCCCATAAAGTGTCTCGAATGGTGCCATGTCAATATCGGAGTAATAGTTGTTGTTGTATGAGAAATCACACAATGGTAAAAATTGATCCCAGTGGCCTCCAAAATCGACATGCTCTCAACATATCCTCCAACATCTGAATCATCCTCTCTAACTGACCATCCATTTGAGGATGAAAAGCTATGCTAAAAGTAAGTTGGGTGCCCAACTCTTCGTGTAACTTGCCCCAGAACTTGGAAGTAAGCGTACCTCTGTCTGAAATGATGGAGAGTGGAACCCTATACAATCTCGCTATCTCCTTCACGTAAATCTTGGCCAACTGTTGGGAGTTGTAATCCACCCTGACCAGAATAAAATGAGCTGACTTGGTCAGCTTTTCCACAATGACCCAAATAGTGTCATACTTTCCAAAGGTCTTAGGAAGACCTACCACGAAGTCCATGACTATCATATCCCACTTCCACTAGAGAATATGCATCCTTTGAAGCAATCTTACAGGTCTTTGATGCTCATATTTCACCTGCTGATAGTTTTGACACTTAAACACATATTTTGCTATGTCCCACTTCATCCAAGGTGACAAATAAAGTTGCCTTAAGTCCTGGTACATTTTGGTTACACCCGGATGAATTGAGTACCGCAAACCATGAGCTTCTATCAACACATTCTGTATCAAGTCATCAACTAGAGGGATGTAAATTCGCCCACTAAAGCATAACACCCTGCTAGCATCTAGTGTGGCATCCCGGGCCTCCTCGGACACCACCTTGTTCTGAAGTTTGTTCAATTGTGCATCCTTAAACTGTTTGGCTTTGATTTCCTCCAAAAATGTGGGCTTAACCTCAATACTGGCCATCATTAAACCCTTTTCTGAAATGCCCAAATTAATGAACATATATTCTAGAGTTTAAAACTATCTAGCCAAGGGCCGCTTGGACACCCCCAAATAAGCTAAACTACCCATGCTAATCACTTTCCAGCTCAATGCGTCTGCCACCATATTGGCCTTACTCAAATGATACTGGATGGTCACATCATAATCTTTCAACAACTCCATGTACCTCATCTATCTCAAATTCAAATCCTTCTATGTAAACACATGTTGCCGGCTGTGATGGTTTGTGAACACTTCACACTTGACATCTAGAGATAGTGTCTCCAGATCTTGTGTGCAAATACCATCGCTGCCAACTCCAAATCATGGGTTGGGTAATTCTTCTCATGGGGCTTCAATTGCCTTGAAGCATAAGCTATGGCATTCATGTCCTGCATCAATACAACACCCTAACCCGAATGTGAAGCATCACAAAATACAATGGAATCCTTACTTGCAACCAACGATGATTGGATGGGAGTTATAGTTAGAAGTTTCTTGAGCTTTTGGAAACTCTCCTCACACTTGTCAGACCAAACAAAAGGTACCTCCTTTTGATTCAACCTTTTCAAGTGAGTAGCAATGGAAGCAACGTTCTTGATGAACCTGCGATAATATCCCTTAAGACCCACAAAACTCCTAATCTCAGTCAAAGAGCTTGGCCGGCCCCAACTCTTAATTGCCTTAATCTTTTGGGGATCCAGCATCACCCTTTTTTCTAAAACCACATGCCCTAAGAAAGCAATGGAAGACAACCAAAATTCTTACTTTGAAAACTTGGCATCCAATTTCTGCTGCATCAGAATCCCCAAGACAATGTAAAGATGCTCTACATGCTCCTCTTTACTCTTAGAGTAAATCAAAATGTCATCTACAAATATGATAACAAAAAAATCCATAAAATGACTTAAAGATGCCATTCATTAAACTCATAAACGTTATCAGCGCAATGGTCAACCCAAACAACATTACCAGGAACTCATAGTGCCCATACTGAGTCTAGAACGCCATCGTAGGTATATCCTCAGGCCTAATCTTCAGCTGGTGATATCCTGACCTTAAGTCAATCTTAGAAAACATTGAAGCACTCTGCAACTGGTCAAAAAGGTCATCTATGCGAGGTAGAGGATACTTATTTTGGATGGTAACCTTGTTCAGTTGCTTGTAGTCTATACACATCCTCATACTACTATCTTTTTTTTTCACAAACAAGACTGGAGCACCCCAAGGCGAAGCACTGGAATGAATAAATCCCTTATCTAGAAGTTCCTGAAGCTGAGTCTTAATTTCCCTAAGCTTTGCCGGAGCCATATGATAAAGAGGAATATAGATTGGGCGAGTGCCAAGCTCCAAATCTATACAGAAGTTAATGTACCTGTCTGGAGGCATGCCAGGAAAATCCATCGAAAATACCTCTCGAAATTCAGAAACCACTGGGATGGATTCAATGGAAGGAGACTCCGCGCTAATATTTAAAAAGTGAGCCAAGAAGGCTGAACAACCCTTCCCCACTAGCTTTCTAGCCCGAACAAAGGATATAATCTTCGCTGGCTTAGGCCTATACACACCTTCCTACTCTAGCCTATCCCTACCCGGTATCTCTAGAGTTACTATCTTAGAATTACAGATACAGAGACAACCAAGTCATACAAAAAATAACATCAAAATCCAGCATATTCAGAATAACCAAATCTACCCAAGTCTGAAAACCCACAAACACCCCAGAGCAAGTACGATACACATGGGTCGCTACCAAAGACTCCCCAACTGGGGTAGAAACATGAATAGAGGAATCAAGAACATCACAAATCAATTTTAGACCCAAGTAAAATTTAACAGATAGATATGAATAGAGAAATAAAATAGAAGCCATCTGATCACAGACTAGACTTGTACCTGTTATCACAGCATTTGATGCCTCAGCCTCAGACTTCCCCGAAAAGGCATAACAATAGGCTCTGTCATCAATTTGGGAAACCTCTCTAGCTGGTTGCGCCACTCCCCTTCCCCTATTACCATTCCCTCTGTTTCTATGGCCTCTCTAAAAATTCCCTCGCCCACTCTATGGGCGCCCTCTGCCATGGCCACCTCCACGTGCTGGAACTACAGCCTTAGTCTACTGTTGCACTTGATTTCCTGCCTGTCTGAGAGGGCATTCCCTCTTATATTGACCTGGATCACCATAATGAAAAAATCCACTCTCAAGAGAGGGCCTGCTGGTAGAAGAGTAAGAAACCCACTGGCCTCTAGGAGCTGAAAACTGCTGATTGGCCCTTGAATGACCTCCTGTAGAAGCTGGAAGGACTGATTGAATAGGGCGAGCCAAATAGATCGGCTGACAAGGACCCTTGGAGTAAGAACCACTGAAGTTACCCTCATTCGAGCACTTCATAGAAAACACCTTAGCCTGCCCAACCTGCCTGACCCCCTCCAGTTTCTTTACATAATCAGTCACCTCATTAAAACTCTACCTTGTAGAAGTCAAATGAACGGATAGAACCTGCAACTCAGTATTTAGACCCTTAGCATACAAACAAATTCTCTCTTCCTCAGTGTGCAATAGTTGGGTAGCATAACGAGAAAAGGCATGAAACTTAGCCTTAAAAGATGAAACATACATATTGCCCTTCTCAAAGGCCAGAAACTCATCCTTCTTGCAATCTCTCAGAGTACGGGGAATATATTTCTCCAAAAATAGGGCATGAAATTGAGCCCAAGTCATTAGAGGCAAGGCTAAAGATCGACACTCTACATGATCCCTCTACCACTGCTTGGCATCACCCTGCAGCAATAAAGTAAAAAATTCCACCCTGTGTTGCTATATAATACCCAATTGATACAACCTTTCATAGTAATCCAAAATGAACTCAAACGCATCCTCTTTCTCTGTACCATGAAACAATGGAGGTTGCAACTTCAAAAACTTGGTCAACAGCTCATGCTCCATCTCGATCATGATAGGGTCTAGTACCGGATGGAAGAATGTATCAGTACCCGATACTTCATCCATCCTAAGAGCTATGGCAATAGCTGGATGAGCGCTTGAAACCTGATCTTCAGGCACAATGAGGGTGGCTCCAGTACCTGCCAGCCCGCTCAAAAATGCCAACACCAGTTGAATTGCCTTGGACGACATAGGGGGATGACCTCACCTCCAATCGGTGTCGGCCCTTCTAGTTCGCACACTTCTCGTGCACAACATCAACCTCCTCCTCAACAATATCCTAGGGTAGGGGTGGGGTCACCGCCCTTGTCTCAGTCGATGCCTAATCTCCACCCCTGGTGAGTATTGCTCTTCCTCTGCCTCTGCCCCTTCCTTTCCCTTTAGCCATTGGTCCCTATCATGACCCAACCCGCCATTAGTGGCACCTACCCTAAACCCCAGATGAACAGGCCAATATCAACCTAACACTTAGTAAAATCTAGTAGCTCAAAACCTGTTTGCATTAAAGATAAACTAGCATTCACATCTAACCCAAAAACTAACAATATCCTGCGAAAATTACCCCTAGAAACAGAAAGTCATAGTACCAAAAGATCAACCAATGTCTAGAACGGGGTTGCAACCCCAAAAACAAGTGTTTAAGCCCAGAAACAGATAGACTATTACTAAACTGGAAGAAAGCAAGGTAACCCGGCAGAAAAATCTCACCCTTGAAATCTGAAATCGTTGGGACTATATTTCAGGTCGCGTAGGAGCCACCGGAAGATGTCCTGGCTGATAAAAAGAAAACAAATGCATAATCAGTACAAAACCACTTTGTACTGGTATGATTATCGGCCAGCTTCAATAAACAATAAATATATAATAAACCAAAACTGAGTAAGTAGTACAACCATATAGCAACAACCAGTAATATAATTGTAGGCTCTCAGCCTACCTTCTAACTCATCAACCACCTGAAATAGGTTCAATAATCATTTAACAATGAACAATAATCATGACACTTATTCTTTTTCACATTACCCAAACAATCAAATGTTCCCTAGACCCACACCTAAGTGTTAACATGCAACACCCAGTCTACCCTAAGACCATCCTCACATTAAGCGTACAACCCTGCCTCTCAAAGACCAATATAATCAATCACAGATTCAACAATCAACCCGGTTCACTCATGTAACCATCGACAAACACAATCAACAATGCAAATTAAATCCATACTAGGCATGGTACACGAGCCAACTAATATAGAACCTGTACCAGGCATGGTACTCGAGCTAACTGTTAGTATCCCATACCAAGCATAGTACCCGAGCCCACTGAATATCACAAAAAACCAACAGTCAATACTTAAATGAACAAAAAACACCCTTGTAAAACCAACAAGCAATATCAAGTTCATTTCACATAATTGACACCCCAAATACTTGGACATTCATAACTTCCTTTCCTAGGAATGAAAACACATACATTACTAAGCTATAGTTACATGTATATACATTGCATTTGGCAAGACAATAACCATCACCTACCTCGAATAGCCTAAAACTTTACTGGACCGAAACCTTCCCATTTCTAGAAGCTTTCACTTGCTCTTGGTCTAAAAACAAGTACGCAATATACTAAAATTAGTCTAATGTCCTAAAATTACCCGCTTTTCTGCACTCTATATTAACATCTCAGAGTGTCGACTCCTTGCAAGCAACCTCGATAGAGATTATGCAAAATCCTAATCCCCAGGCAAAATCATAGTCATTCCACCCATTCCCGGGCTTTCCCACCATTAATTTACCCCAAACTACCATTTTTACGGTTAAATTTAGCAAAAAATGGTGTTTTAAACATGCATAAGCGATAATAATCATAACCCATGATTTTTTACCTAGAATTCCACTTTTTTGATCAAATTTTATCATCCTATGTCATTCAAAACATTCCTCAAAGCTCAAGATTATAGTTTCTAAGGTATGAAAATCAAAATATGGATATGGAGAACGAAAACCTTATCTTTTTTACAGAGTTTGGTGGAAATTCACTAAAAATTGCCTCCCTTTATCTGTTCCCTTCCCCAAAATATTCTTCAGCAATTCTGAATATTTTTGGGGAAGTTTCTGCATTATTCCTGACTAAGTCTGCTACAGCGGTCCATACACCGCTATAGCGGTACCGCCGTAGCAGTATCAATTGTTATGGCGGTGTTGACCGATATTGACTTCCACTATAGCGGGAATTTCTCTGCTAAAGTGGTGGCCGCTGTGGTGCAGTAACAATCGCTATAGTAGTTGACATGGGATAGAACCTCAGAAAATTCCCCAAAAGTGCCCATTTTACAACACACCTTAAATCCTAATATTTTAGAACAACCCCTTCACGTCAATCTTAATAACGGAAGTTCTATTACCCGAATTCATTTCAAAAAAGTCCCTTGGACTCCTTAATGTCTTAGCTAATGGAAAAACTAGCTTAACACAACATACATTACCCAATACTCACCCGGATTTCCCTAGACTATTCCTCACTCCGAAACCATCCGACACTAGACTAGCACAAAATTCCCCACTCCCAAACTCGAATGTTTTCTAATCCAAAACTTGGCACAAAAGGTTTACCCATAATGACAGACCCGGTCATTACAATAGATACCAATTTACCTGACATTCATCCTCGAATAATTAAAACCGAAAAAGATAATCTAAAAGAGGGAAAGTGTAGTACCTGAATCCTCAAACAAGTGAGGGTACTTGTCCCGCATGTCCTTCTCAGTTTCCCAAGTGGCTTCCTCAATCAGACAATTCTTCTATTGAACCTTCACTGACCTGATCTCCTTTGTCCTCAATTTTCATTCATCCCGATTAAGAATCACAATCAGCTTCTCTTCGTACTAAAGATCCTTGTCTATCAAAATAGAATCCCATTTGATGATATAATCCCCATCCCCATGGTATCGCTTCAACATGGACATATAGAAGACTAGATAGACTCTAGATAAACTAGGAGGTAGTGCTAACCTGTAAACCACTGGTCCAACAATCTCAAAAACCTCCAATGGAATGATATACCGAGGGCTGAGCTTGCTCTTCTTGCCAAATCACATAACTCCCTTTATTGGTGACACCTTCAATAACTCCTGTTCACCAACCTGAAAAGCCATGTCTCTTACCTTGCGATCCGCGTACTCCTTCTACTTGCTCTAGGCTGCTAGAAACTTGGTCTGAATTCCCCTCACTTTTTCTAGAGCTTTCCTCACCAAGTCCGTGCCCAAAGGTTTCACATCGCCTGCCTCAAACCACCCTATGGGTGATCTACATCCCCTCCCGTACAATACCTCAAATGGTGCCATGTTGATACTGGAGTGGTAGTTGTTGTTGTATGAGATCTTACACAATGGTAGAAACTGGTCCCAATGACCCTAAAGTCGATGACACATGCTCTCAGCATGTCCTCCAATACCTGAATTATCCTCTCCGACTGACTGTTTGTCTGAGGATGAAAAGCTATGCTGAAAGTGAGTTGAGTGCCCAACTCTTCATGCAACTTACCCCATAACTTGGAGGTAAACTGTGTACCCCTGTCTAAAATAATTGAGAGTGGCTCCCCGTGCAGTCTCACATTCTCCTTAACATAGATCTTATCCAACTGTTGTGAATTATAATCCACCCTGACAGGAATGAAATGGGTTGACTTGGTCAGCCTATCCATAATGACCCAAATAAAGTCATATTTTCCCAAGGTCTTAAGTAGATCGGCCACAAAATCCATGGCTATCATTTCCCACTTCCACTCAGGAATGGGCATCCTCTGAAGCAATCCTGCAGGCCTTTGGTGCTCATACTTGACCTGCTGACAATTCTGACACTTAGACACATAGTCATCTATGAATTTCTTTATCCTAGGCCACCAATAAAGTTGCCTCAAATCTCGGTACATTTTGGTTACGCCCGAATGAATCGAATAACGCTAACTATGAGCCTCTGCCAACACCTTGTGGATCAAGTAATCAACCAGAGGAACACAAATACTCCCTCTAAAGCTCATTACCTCGCTAGCATCCAAAGTGGCATCACCAGAATCTCCGAATACCATCTTGCTCCAAAGCTTGCTCAACTATGCATCCTGGAACTGCTTTGCTTTTATTTCCTCTATAAACGTGGGTTTGACATCAATACTAGTCAACACCCCACCCTATTCTGGGATGCCCAACTGCATGAAATTCAGATTCTAGAGCCTGAATCTTCTTAGCCAATGGTTGTTTGGACACCCCCAAACAAAGCTAAATTGCCCATGCTAACCGCCTTCCGGCTAAATGCGTCTGCCACCATATTAGCCTTGCCCGGATGATACTGGATGGTCACATCATAATCCTTCAACAACTCCATACACCTCATCTGTCTAAGATTTAAGTCGTTTTGTGTAAACACATGCTGCATGTTATGATGGTCCATGAACACTTAACACTTGACACTATAGAGGTAGTGCCTCTAAATCATAAGTGCAAAGACCACCGCTAGCAACTCCAAGTCGTGGGTTGGGTAATTATTTTCATGAGGCTTCAACTGCCTTGAAGAATAAGCTATAACATTCATGTCCTACATCAACACAACTCCCAAATCCGAATATAAAGCATCACAATACACAATGAAATTCCTACATTCAACCCACAGTGATAAGATGAGAGTTGTGGCAAAAAGTGTCTTGAGCTTTTGGAAGCTCTCCTCACACTTGTCGGACCACACAAACGGTACCTCCTTCTGAGTCAACCTTGTCAAGTGAGTAGTGATGGACGTAAATTCCTTGACAAATCTGCGATAGTAGCTTGCAAGCCCCATAAGACTCCTAACCTCAGTAGCAGAGCTAGGCTGGACCCAACTCTTAACTACCTCAATCTTTTGGGGATCCACCATCACCCCCTTTCTTACACCATATGTCCTAAGAAGGTGACTGAAGTCAACCGAAATTCACACTTGGAAAACTTGGCATATAATTTCTGGTGCCTCAAAATATCCATAAAAATGCCAAGATGCTCAGCATGCTCCTCCGTACTCTTGGAGTAAATCAGAATGTCATCTTTAAATACAATGACAAATGAATACAAATACGATTTGAATACCCCATTAATCAAACTCATGAATGTTGCTGGTGCATTGGTCAACCCAAACAACATCACCAGGAATTAATAATGCCCATACCGAGTCCAGAATGTCTTCTTAAGGATGTCCTCAGGCCTAATCTTTAACTGATGGTACCTTGACCATAAGTCAATTTTCAAAAACATGAAAGCACCCTGCAACTAGTCAAAGAGGTCATCTATGCGAGGTAAAGGATACTTGTTTTGGATGGTGACCTGGTTCAGTCGCCTGTAGTCTATACAAATCCTCATACTATCGTCTTTCTTTTTCACAAATAAAACTGGAGCACCTCAAGGTGAAGCACTAGGACAGGTAAAACCTTTATCTAAGTGTTCCTGCAGCTGAGTCTTAAGCTCCCTCAACTCTGTCGGGGCCATATGATAGGGAGGAATAGAAATTGGGCGAGTGTCCGGCTCCAAGTCTATACAAAATTCAATGTCTCTATCCGGAGGCATACCAGGCAAATCCACCAGAAACACCTCTTGAAACTCTGAAACTACCAGAACCAACTCAATGGAAGGGGACTCCACACTATCATCTTGGAGATTAGCCAAGAAGGCCAAACAACCCATTCCCACTAACTTCCTAGCCTGAACAAATGATATAATCTTAGTTGGCTTACGCATGTACACACCTTCTTACTGTAGCCTATCCGTACCTAGAATCTCTAGATTCACGGTCTTAGTATTACAATTCAACACAACATGATATGGAGACAGCCAGGTCATCCCCAAAATAACATCCAAATCTAACATATCTAGAATGACCAAATATACCCAAGTCTACAACCCCATAAACACCATAAGACAACTACGATAAACATGGTTTACTATTACATACTCTCAAATCGAGGTAGAAACATGAATAGGGGAATCAAGGACATCACAACCCAAATTCATACCTAAAGAAAATTTCATAAAAATATATGAATAAGTAGAACCTAGGTCAAATAGTGCAGAGGCCATCCCATCACTGACTAGAATGGTACCTCTGATCACAACATTTGACACCTCAGACTCAAACTTCCCTAGGAATGCATAACGATGGGCCCAGTCATCAATCTGAGAAACTTCCCTGGCTGGCTATGTCACCCTCTGCCCGTGAAACCATTTTCTCTGTCTCCTCGGCCTCCCTGATACCTCGCCCACCCTGTGGATGACCTTTAGCATAGCAACCTCTACCTGCTGGAACCACACCCTTTGACTATTGTTGAGTCTGATTACCTGCCTACCTGTGAGGGCACTCCCTCTTGAATTGACCTGGATCACCATAATGAAAGCATCCGTGGTCAAGAGTAGGCCTGCTAGTAGAAGTATAAGAAGCCCCCTGGCCTCTATGAGCTAAAAACTGCTAACTAGCTCCCGAACGACCACCCATAGAAGCTGGCAAGGCTGAATGAATAAGACGAGCATAATACACATGCTGGTTGTGACCCCTGAAGTATGACCCACTGTAGTTACCTTCATTTCAGGACTTCTTGGCTAATACATTAGCTTTCCCAACCTGACTGACCCCTTCCAATTTCTTCACATAATCCGTTACCTCACTAAAACATTTTTATGCTAAGGTCATATGCACAGACAACACCTGTAACTCAGTATTCAGGACATTCACAAATAAATGAATCCTATCATCTCCTATACCCAGAAGTTGAGTAGCAAAATAGGACAAGGCATGAAATTTAGCCTCATAGGCTGAGACCGACATGTTACCCTTCTGAAGAGCCAGAAACTCGTCCTTTTTACGATCTCTCAAGGTGCGGGGCACATACTTTTCTAAGAAAAGAGCATGAAACTCCACACAAGTCAGCGAAGGCAAAGCTGATGGCCGATACTCTACATGAGACCTCCACCACTACTTGGAATCACCCTGAAGCTGGAAAGTGATGAACTCTACCCCATGCTGCTGCACAATGCCCAGCTTATGCAGCCTCTTATAACAGTCTAGAATGAACTCATAAGCATCCACTTTCTCAGTACCCTAAAACGTAGGAGGTTTCAGTTCAAGAACTTAGTCAGTATCTGATGTTCATTCCCAGTCATAATCGGACCTAGCATTGGACGGAAGAAGTCATCAGTACCCGATGTTGCATCCATCCTAGGAGCCGCTACAACTGCTTGGAACCTGGTCTGTAGTACCCGTGAGAGTGGCTCCAGCACCTACCAGCCCACTCAAAAAGGTCCACACTTGGTGAAATGCCTCGGGCGATATAGGAAAGGGCCTGCACCTCCAACCGGTGTTGCTTCCTTTTGTTCCGCACCCTCTTCAAGAACAACCTCGACTTCCTCCTAAACATGATCCTGGGGTAGGAGAGGGGTCGCTACTCTCTCTCTCGTGGTTGCCTGAGCTCTACCCCTGGCGGGTGTTGCCCTACCTCGGCCCCTACCCCTGCCCCTTCCGCATCCTCTGAACACTGGTCCCACTATTAGAACCACTGCTCTCGCTCCATTAGGCCTGGTATTCACCATCTGCGGACAAAAGAGTGAAAGAAGTTAGATACCAACTTTTATCATCAGATACCAATTGAAATCGAGTTATAGCACGAAGGAAGAAAGAAGAGATAGTTTCCTAAAGTCCTATAGCCTCTCGCAGAAAAGTGCAGACGTCTCTGTTCCATTGCACAAGACTCTACTAGACCCATTTTGGTATAATGAGATCAACGAACCTAAGGCTCTAATACAATCTTTGTCACGACCCAACCCGCCATGAGTGGCACCCACCCGAAACCCCTGGATGAGTGGACCAATATCAACCCAACACTTAGTAATGTCTAACAGCTCAAAACTAGTTTGCATTGAAGATAAACTAGCATTCATATCTAACCCAAAAACTAGCAGTATCCTGTGGAAATTAGCCCTAGAAATTGAAAGTCATCGTACCAAAACATCTACCAATGTCTAGAACAGGAATGCAACCCCAAAAACAAGAGTTTAAGTATGGAAACAAATGGACTATAACTAAACTGGAAGAAAGCAAGGTAACCCGGCAGAAGCAGCTCACCCTTGAAATCTGGAATCGCTGGGACTATATCAGAGATTGCGTAGCAGCCGCCGGAAGATGTCCTATACTCATAAAAAGGAAAAAAGTGCAGAATCAGTACACAACCACCGCGTACTGGTAGGATCATCAGCCAGCTCCAATAAACAATAAATATACAATAAACCAAAACTTAGTATTACAACCATATAGCAACAACCAGTAATATAACTCCAGGCTCTCAGCCTACCCTCTAACTCTTAAACCACATGAAACAAGTTCAACAATCATCTAACAATGAAGAATAATCATGACACTTATTCTTTTTCACATTACCCGGACCATCAGAGGTTCCCTAGACCCACACCTAAGTGTTAACATGCAATGCACAGTCCATCCCAAGACCATCCCCATATTAAGTGTATCAACCTGACCTCTCAAGGACCAATATAATTAATCACAGATTCAACAATCAACCCGGTCCACTCATGGAACCATCGACAAACACAATCAACAATGCAAATTAAACTCATTAAAGGCATGGTACCTGAGCCAACTGATATAAAACCTTTACCAGGAATGGTACCCCAGCCAACCGTTAGTATCCCATACCAGGCGTTGTACCCGAGCCAATCGAATATCACACAAAACCAATAGTCAATACTTAAATGAATAGAAAACACCCTTGTAGAACCAACAAGCAATAATCAAAATCATTTCACATAATTGACACCCCAAATACTTGGACATTCATAACTTCTTTTCCTAGGCATGAAAACACATACATTACTAAGATATAGTTACATGTACATATATTGCATTTGGCAAGACAATAACCATCACCTACCTTGAATAGCCTGAAACTTTACTAGACCAGAGCCTTCCCATTTCCGAAAGCTTTCGCTTGCTCTTGGTCTAAAAACAAGTACACAATATACTAAAACAAGTCTAATGGCCTAAAATTACCCGGATCATGCAAAATCCTAATCCCAAGGCCAAACCATAATTATTCCACCCATTCCCGGGCTTTTCTACTACTAATTTGCCATAAACTACCATTTTTATAGTTATGTTTAGCGAAAAATGGTGCTTTAAACATGCATAAGCGATAATAATCATAACCCATGAATTCAACACCTAGAATTCCCCTTTTTCCACTAGATTCTTTCATCCTAGGTCATTCCAACCATTCCCCAAGCTCGAGACTATAGTTTCCAATGTATGAAAACTGAAATACGGATATGGGGAACGAAAACGTTACCTTTTTGATGGAGTTTGGTGGAAATTCACTAAAAATTGCCTCCCTTAATCTATGCCCTTCCCCCAAATGTGCTTCAAAAATTTTGAACATTTTTGCAGAATTTACTGCCTTAATCTCGACTAAATTTGCTATAGCAATCTGTACACCACTATAGCGGCACCGCCATAGCAAAACCAACTGCTATGGCAGTGCTGACCGATGTTGACTTCTGCTATAGCGAGAATTTCTCTGCTATAGCGGTGGGTGTTGTACCGCAGTAGCGGTTAACACGGGTAGAACCTCGGAAAATCCCCCAAAAGTGCCCATTTTACAACACACCTTAAATCCTGACATTCTGAAACAACCTCGTCAACCTTAATACTAGGAGTTCTACTTACCCAAATTTATTTCTAAAAATTCCCCCCAGACTCCTTAATGTCTTAGCTATGGAAAACTAGCTCAACACAAGATACATTACCCAATCCTCACCTGGATTGCCCTAGACCATACCTCACTCACAAAATGTCCGAGACTAGCCTAGCCCAAAATTCCCAACTTCCAAACCCGGATATTTTCTAACCCGAAACATGGCATGAAAGGTTTACTCATAATGACGGACCCGGTCATTACAATCTCGCAGTTGGAGCTGCTTCCCTTGCTCTATTACTCCTAGTGTTAACCATCTGTGGACAAAAGAGTGAAAAAAGTTAGATACCAATTTGGATTGCCAGATACCAATTGGAATCAAGTTGTAGCACGAAGGAAGAAAGAAGAGATAGTTTCCTAAAGTCCGGTAGTGTCACGACCCGATTTCTCGGTCATGATGGCACCTACAACCCCCGGTAGGTGAACCAACCCCCGTAGCCCAGAACAGCTAGTAATGGGCTACTATCTAGCAAATGAGAGAACAAGACAAATAGAATAGATAACAGGGATATAAATATATACATATGCGAAAACTAAACCAAACCCCAAGACCTGGTATCATAGTATAGAGCCAAACTACATACATGGAGTGCAAATAATCCAAAACTATATATACAGATGTCTCTGAATGGTAATATAGTACATGAAGCAAAAGATAAACTAAAGCTAAGCTCCGATCGCCAAGAGCTCACCCTCAGCCTGAAGTAGTCCTCAACAGATCTCCAAGCACGAATCACAATGGTCTAACGGCGATGGCCCACGCTAGGATCTGCACCCAAAGATGCAGGGGGTAGGGGTGAGCACCAAATGCGAAGCATAAGGTACCCAGTAGGTATCATAGGCCGACTGGGCACATATAAGATAAAAGCGCAGTAATAGACAGAATAGAAGCAAGTAGTCACAGAAATCAACGAAAGATACACAGGAACTAGCCTAGAGGGAAATCAACAGAACCACATATGAGGCTAGTAAGAAGAATATACACATCATAGACACAGGTGAAAGTAAGAACAACGCACCTGGGGTCCTTGCAACAACAGTGTATACAAAATAAGTTTAGGAAATGGACGGTATACCGGTAACCTCAAGTGTAAGAAGAAGAGAGAAAGAGTAATAATAGGCATGCTCAGAGACATGAATCAAACTCAACTAATCATACCAATGTCATACTTATCCATAATAGAGGACA